>BGPR01000250.1:769454-807839 GCA_013235015.1 Araneus ventricosus
ATCTTTGTAATAAAAGTTCAAATTATTGAGTAATAAAGAAAGATAACATGGGAACTATCTCTTCGGTGTGAGTCTGCCAAGTATCACGATGCTTATTTTTCGTATACGCAGGGGGGGGGCTCATACCCCAGCAATATTGAGAGTTTTCCTTTTCGAATGTAGATCTTTTTTGAGTGAGTGTTGACTTGTTAATACCAACTTACGCCATTTATATATTATGTTACGTATTTTTCATGGCTTAGACTCCATATTTTCCACAGATTTAAGACTTCTATTAGTCTAAAACTCAAACAAGTGTTGCAATTTTTTCTTGTATGTGAAGACCGGATGTGTTTCATAATTCAGTTATCTCAAAAAGTTTCGTTTACAGATGAAATAAAAATCAATGAACTACAAGCTGATGTAAAACGGGAAGCTAAAAGAGTAATGAAAATTTTTTATGTATCAAATTATATAATAAAAAGGAATAGCAGTGTTTAGAAATAGACTGACTATAAAAATTCAACGTTATCAAACGTTAAAAGCTTGCAAAATTTTAATAGAAACCTGATTTTTCAGTCTAGATGCAAAATTTAACAGCAATTTCATACTTTAGATTTTAAAAATAGCAGAAAAACATGTTATTAATTGCTTTACGAAAGAATGAAAATGATTTGGCCGGTTGTAATGATCACCAGACGTAAAATGTTTGAAGTATATATACAGTGAAGTTGAAAAGATGCCAAAGGACCTCTAGTTGGAACGCAAAACGGAAAGGAAATGTACGTTGCGAAGTTTTAAAAGATATTTCTTTGAAGCCTGTGCGAGAAAATATAACGCAATGCCGTAAAGATTAAGGGGACATACGACTCTTAAACCTCGAAAAATTGGTGGAAAACTGTCAAATAAGATACATTTTATCTCTGAAACAATGCAATTCACAAATTCACTTTTTTCCAGAAAAAATATGTTCTTTCTCTTATAGTACACGCATTTTCAAACCTTCATATTGGTATGTATTTATTTGAGAGAGTAATAAATCTGGGTATAATTTTTGGAGAAAAAATGAGATATGCACCTTGCGCGCATGATTGCGGATAATATATTTATCTACACAATATTTTGGGTATCTAAGTAATCCAAACAATCTGTTTAAGAAACTGAACCACAATTTTTTAACATTTAAATTTCATTTCTATTTTATATGCCAATTTAAAATAAAAATGTTAAAAGTAGCTAAAATTTAAACTTTTCTAACCCCCCAAAGAGGCTTCTTTAGAGAAATATGTACAAAAAATTTGGTTCAATTTGTAGAATATAGCAAAATGCATATTCGGTAAGAATTTTATGTACAAAATATTCAATAGTTCTTGAGATATCGTGCGCGCAATGTTAAAAAAAAACACATTTTGAGATATAGCACTTTAAAGATATGGCCATATTAAATGTTTACGTTGAAGAGTTGATATATAACTTCATAATTATGGGAATTTTTTAACGCTGATTGTTTTAAATTGTTCAGAAAGGACAGGGAAATAATATATTTTTTTCATAAAATCGAAAATTTTCGAGGTTTCACAGTCGTAAGTCCCCTTAAACAAAACTCTCAAATGAAATAAAATATTATTCAGTGGGCTCGAGCTGAAGCACAGACATTAAAAAGACAATTGATATATCATCGGAATAGATTAAAAAGTTGAAAGTACCAGAATATGACACAAAATTTAACTATTTTTGGCAAACATTAAAAAGAATTCAATTTTAGCAGTGTCTGAAAGGTTCATTATTGCGGGGGCATATTAAAAGGTGTATATACTAAAAAGCGAAAGTGCAAGTTCTGCTTTAGAATTAATGTGCATGTAAATTAATTATTAAAGTTATGATTGTTTTTAATCTTAACTTTTAACTGGCAAAAGCACGTGAGTGAAATATTTTATGAAATTGATTTGAATTTTCATTATAACAATAACATTTTACAAATTGTGTTTTAAAAAATTCATTAAAATTTTTAAAAAAATTCCACGGAAGTGAAATCGGTGTCACTGAAAAGCTAATTTTTTTTATTATTAAGACCATATGTTTTAAATAAAATATGTTTTTGTATGATAATTTGCTTCTAAGTTATTGCGGTAGAGCCTCAAAATTTCGGTGAATTTTAAATTAATTAACAATCTAATTAAAATTTTGGAAAATCTTTGTTTACTAAGGGTCTACTTACTACCTTAGAAATATCCAACTGCGAAGTTTCAAGTTTTTAGACATCGTAGTTCATATGATAGGATATTTCGTGAGAATCAGACAATGACATTTGTCTTATACATAGACAGTCGTAACATGTGATTCAAGAGGGCTTCATGAACCCTGATAGTCAGTCGATGGCATTTGTCTTATACATAGACAGTCATAACATATGATTCAAGAGGGCTTCATTAACCGTGCTGTCATAAGTTAAAACATGACCGGAAAATCGAGATGCAGTTTTAAGATATTGAGAGTACCCGGAAAGCTTATGTAACTCATCGATGGTTTATTTTCAGATATGAGTCTCTAAAGCGCTCCATCGACTAATAATTTCCGATGAAAGGATATTGTATGATAGGGTTTTTTTCCCCAAAAGCTTTACTTTAAAGGAGAGGAAATTGGACTTAATAGGAGAGGATTTCCCGATAGCCATAATTAAGTATTGATTAACTTTCGGAGTCGATAATCGTACAATTCAAAGCCTGCCGTACTCAAGTTGGTGAACTTTTATTGTGCTTGTTTCCTTTGTGAGTTAAATATCTGAGGGGGAAACGTAGAAAACTTGTAATTAATGCACAGAATTTCTTTCGGTGGGAAGAAAAATCTATTTTTGAAAGTGCTAATTTATGCTGTTTGAACACTGAAGTGTAAATTAAATCATTTAGTAATCAACTACGAAAATTTTAATCGGATGAAAAAGTAGTTTAGTAGTTAGTTTAATTAGTAGTTAATAAAGGTGCAAATTTAAATGAAAGATAATTAAAAAAAAACTTTTTTTAAAAACTTTCTCAAAATTGTTTTCTGTATGTTTTTGCTCAAAACTCTTGATTTCCGGCTATGCTTTCAGTTAATTATCACTCCCACATCTATTAAGAAGATTCTTAGACATCCACGTAAATTCGAATTCGCCTGAAGTCTAATATATATAAACCTTAGCCAAATGTTTACGATCATTGTCTGACAACCCCAGTAGTACAAAGATATTGTACGATATTGAACAATATTCGTAATATTGTACAATACCTTATAATATTATATGAAATCGAACAATATTGTACAATATCGTGCAACATGTCGTGCTACCTGGGAACAGTGAGAATATACTCAGTCTTTCTGAATTTGTTCAACAAATTTTAAATTCATTACACTGATGTCGCCGTCTGCCTATTTAATGTGACCTTGTAGCAGAGTCTCGGCTTCGATATCCGATTCCACTAAAGCTCATCCGTGTGTACCGACCTGATACACTTTAATCTGTCGAGGGCTAAACGTCCATTCGCAGATGTGGTGCCGAAGTTTGGAGAGGGGTGCCGACTGGTCACGGTTCAGAATGACGACATCCGTCCCAAACTTCCCTTCTTGTAGCTCCAAGACGGAATGTTAATCTAGCTAAATTAAACTACCTATTCATTAACCACGAGTTTTTCGGAAAGGGTAATATATCACTTCAAACTTAAACATGACTTTTCAGTTTTTCATATTTTGGGTCTTCTGATGATGTGGCACCTATTTAACAGAAGCATACTAAGAATTATCACATGCTCACTTTATTTTATAACTCATTGAGTATTTTTAACAATATGCTGGAAAATGAAACGTTACGGTGATCATATCGACCTAGTGACAGTGTTTTGGATGCGTCGTCAAAGGGCCGTAGGTTCTGCTACCAGATATTGACACAGGGTTCGTACTCCTCCTGAAATTCCTGAAAAACTCCTGAATTTTGCTTTTTTTTAAGGGCCCTGAAAACTCCTGAAAATTGTGTTTTTTATCCTGATATTTCTTTTTGTTTCCTGAAAAATTACAATCGAAGAGCAAAAGATAAAATTATGATAAAACATAAAAATATGATGTTTCCATTTTTTCTTATTGATAGAAAGTCGCTGGAATCCGGAATTCTTACTTCTGACCTTACTTAGCGCCGAAAGAGTCTACCGCGCATGTTCCGAGTCACTGCAATCGGGAAGGATGGGAGAATTGATATTTAGTATAGTTTTTTGCCAATTTTATAAAAATTATCCACACATTCCCTCCTTCTCCCCACAATTGATTTTTTTCACGTTATCCCCTGAATTTTCTGTACTGTACTCCTGAAAAAATCCTTAGAAACTCCTGAATTTTACTATCATATATACAGTATGAACCCTGTTGACAGTATTGTACGGTCCAACATTCGTAGTTCTTGACAGGAATCGGGGACACACAAATAAGTAAACTGCCTTTTATTCGATCATTTATCGGCGGTCTAATGGTGCATCTATTGATTTTCTTGCTCTTCTTTCTCATGGATCGGCCAAAAAGTGCGAAAAATCACCCAAAACGACACAAAACGTTAAATAAAAAAATTTTTAGATTAAATTTTAAAATTTGGGCTTCGAGGTCTATTGAGTCACCATTACGACTACCTGTGTGCCAAATCTCAAGGCTGTAAGTGCAATATTTTTAGTTTAAATATCGCGCGCACACACACATACTTTGCCTTTTATAAGTATAGATTAATATACGTAATAACTCGGAGAGCTTGGTTTACAGATTCCACAAAATTTTGGTGAAATAAAATATGAAAGCAAAATGTATTAGGATATTAACTCGGCTTTCAACAATGAAAGAGAAACACGCAATTACATATTTGCTTAAACAATTAAATTAATTTAAAAATTTATTAAAATTAGGGAAAATATTGTATACAACTTTTTCGTTTAAATCACACTTTTAGACGTTTAAAATTAACTTCATTAGAACGGAAATTGTTTGTTCTTTCTTATGGTGTATCTATTCTCTTGATACGATTATTAGAAAAAAATGCAATGGAAAAATGAGTATAAAAAATCACTCAAAATACCACAAAATATTAAATAAAAAAATTTCTAGATTGGATTTTAAAATTCTGGCTTCGAGGTACATCGAGTCACCATCAGAGCTACCTGTGTGCCAAATTTCAAGGCTGTAAGTCCAATATTTTGCGTCTAAACATCGCACGCACACACACACACAAACATTGCCTTTTATATAGAGAGAGATTAAATTCGCGCATAATGTCAATTTTTGTTCCATTATTCTTTGGGAAGAGCCAGCTTTTTCAGTTCGATTTCAGTTTACGTATTGCTCAGTAATTAACGTATATGTATTAACAAAAGAATATAAAAACCATTAGTAAGGAAGAAAAACAATAAAATAAAACGCTGACGACGCTCTTCAGTGGGGAAATCCTGGACGAGCGTAGGTAATCGGCGCTTTCTGCACAAACTGAGCAAAATGCTAAAAAAGTTTGTTACCCCAGAGCACCGAAAAATAAACAAGGAAAGATGACAAAAATATAAGAACTAAAATTCCAAAACCAGAAATTGAAAAAAGAAAAATATAACCTTATTACTCACCCAAATATATATGTATATATTGTATGTATTTTACTCTTAAACACTGCATATTTGTTTTAACATAAGAAACAAGGAAAATTTCAAGTAAAAACCAATATTTGGAAAATTTCTTGTTCTTTGTAGGCTATTTTGACGCAGTGGCATTACGACGTAGGTGGGGTATAGATGCCCTGAGTGTCAGTCTTAGGGGGCGTCATAGAGACAAAGCTTTAGTGCGGTTATATCACTTTTTAAAAGCCAGATATAACGAGGATGACCATGCTCTGAGTTCCATTAACACTTGCTAAACCACTGAAGACAACTGGAGGCGAAAAAAATCATATATGCCCACTGGCGCTACTGTTTTGACACTTATCACAGTACGGGCGCAGTTTACACAATGATGCCTCTTGCGCCATAAACCCCAAAACAAACCAAACTAATGTCACAGTACATCTGACAACTTATCCATTACTGTATTTAAAGAATTATTTTTTAAAAAAGTGTTATCTAACTCCAGATTACGTTAATCGAAGCCAAATCATTGAGGGTAACTATGATGTTTTCGAAATTGCTTTAATAGCCGTGGAAAACCCCTACATTGTAATTTTTTCTCTGATATCTAGTTTGAATGATGAGACAATCATTTGTCGATCTGTCTGTCTGTACCATTATTCATTAACTGCTACTAGTTTGCCACCCGCCCAAATGCTCCCGTTACTTCTTTTCTATTCCGACGGAGCAAATGGCTGAAAAGGGGCGAAATTTTAAGCATATTACCTTAAAAACTATTCCGTTAGCATTTCTTTTGTCTTAATTTTATCTTTTTCTTTCAGGGTGCGCCATCTAGTGAGAGCAAAGATCCCCCCGAAGATAATGGAGGCTGTTCCAGGTAAGAATGAAATTATTTTCCTCTCATTGCTGAAATTGTTTAATGGATTTTTTGTGTTGGATGGAACGCCCCGCACCGCGTTTCTTTTCTTGTTTCAGAAAATGGGATCTTGCACGTTTCTGCGTTGGATCGAAAACTTTTTTTGGTTTTTCGATAATCAACGCTTGAAAGAAACCTGATTAATTTTTTGATTGTGTATTATGCAAAGCCCTCTATTCAATTGTGTAAACATCTTGTCGATCAACTGAAACGTTGTGTTATTGATAGCTCCAGTTTTTTCTCATTTTCATGCGCGTGTCGGTTTTTCTGTTTTGTTTTTCGAATAAAAAAACAAACAAAACTTTAATTGCATTCTTTGAAACGAAAACTATTTAGCCCAAAATGTTATTTCAATTTAGACAACTCGATAGGAAAGATATTTTTGGCCTATTTTCCATTAAGGCGCTCAGGTAGAATCGATTTATTGATTTTTCGCTTAGTTTTAATCCTTAATTTTATTGTCAATGCCCGTGACCTAATGGTTAAATATTTGTACCTAGTTGGCCTAAAAGTCTTCTTTAAATTACTACTTTTCTACTTAAAAGTACTACTAAAGTTTACTTAAAAGTGCTACTTTTGTTCGTTGTTTTCTAGAGAAAGTTTTGATTAATCAGGTCTTCTCTTTCATCATTCAAAGTGAATTTTACTTTGGCATTCTCGAAATTGTTTTCGTCTACCAGTCTTAAAAAGTTAATTTCATCGGTATAGATAGCGCTGCCAAATGCGTTTGCTTTATTTTTAACTTGTAATGAAGCGTTAAATTGGCTTGCATAAGAATTCTCTCTATTCTGACCATATATTTTCTTAATCAAGTAAATAGTTTCCTTGAAAAATCAGGTTGATAATTCTCTATCCTAATGAAAATTCGAGGAAAAAAACCTAAAAACTTTAATTTTAGTTCTCTTTGCTGTAATGTAATCAATATATAATAAAATTACTTCCATCCAATGTTAGAAAGACATTTTGTGGTTTGCTTATATGCAAATTAAATGAGCCAAAGCTTAAAACATTTCCAAAAGAACAGCAATATGTGTAAAAAAAAATACCTCTAAATGACCTGAATATCAATTTGAAACTCTTATCAAATATGATTGTTACCAGAACCTTAGAAAATCCTATCCATTATTATTTTATTTTATAGTTCTTGAACGCTATCGCCTAAATTTAACATTTAATGCACCTTTAACTAATTGCAAACATCATGAGAAGCTTATATAACCTTACGGTAAATAGCTACTGAAAATGCAAATCATAAAGCAGAAAGCGGAATACTACAATTTCATTGAAAAGAAAAAGCTTTCTTTCCGCTTTGCGTTTTGCGAAGACAACCGAATGAAACTCATAAAACATTTATGACATGATAACCGCAATCGTGATGAGGATTCTTAATGTTACTCCGGGATAAAAATCATCTCTTCGAAGGAAGGCATAAAGGTGTTAGAACTTTTATTTAACAGGTTTTAAGAAATGTTTTTCGGCTCGAGAAAGTTATGCATTTTATTTCGACAAACGGCATTTGGGTTTGTTTGTTTCTTCTTCGATGTTTGAAATTCTACAAAATAAATAATTCTCGGTGCCATTCAGAAAAGAGTATTAGTTACTACAGAGCCGAAGAATATTCTCGAATACTGGCGAATTTGATAACGTCATTACCTGTGCAAAGTAAATGTCCATTTACTAGGGTTATTCTTTGCAAGCGCCTGCAAGGTACACCACTTTGCCCTACTTTATTTAATATTTTAATACTCTTCTTTCGAATTTTCCGGTGCAGAAGAAAAAAGATTTAAAACAAAAGTCTTTCTGTCGGCTGAATTAGAAAAGTCCAACAGATGTTTTTGAAGGGCTACCAAAAAAGAAGAAAATCCCTCGACAACGGTCCTTTTCCGGAATTTCGAAGAAGAGGCCCTGCTATTTTTATTCATGACTTGACATGTCTTCCCGGGCTAGGCAGATCCAGCCTAGAAGAGATAATTCTCAGTTCCTAGTCGCATCATTGGCGTTGATGTCAGATCCATGAAATTTAATTTCCCCCTTTTCTATTTTTAACTGACAAGACTCCGCCTTTGCTTTTGGGAATCGTTTGTTCTCTTCATCCACGGGGGGAAAGACATTCGAAGATCCGTTTGTGGGCAATTTGGGTATCACGTGGTTAGGGGAACAATGCAGCTCCTTTTATCCCGTTTTCGCCTGACGATCTATTATTCTATTGCGCCGGTGTGGAAAAGAGTTAAATTATTGAGATCCATTATTAGAAGGCTTCCCGTGAAGAGTTGGAAGTCTATCTCGATAAAAGATCTGCTTTCTATCTCCTCTTTAACGACAAACTGCTTTTGACATATCGAGTCCAATTCTTGTCAGGCCTTTAACTAGATAAGTTTTCTGGCTGTTGCAATCTCCTGTCGATGCATATTTAAAGATCCCCAACTCGCGACTAGAATATAAAATTTCAGTTTCTCGTTGCAGCTTAATGACATTAAGTGTTTCTTTGAAACTGAAGGGAACTTGGTGCAGTTCTTTAAATTCATTTCGGGTTTCTTAGCCGTTACATTGCGTAACTGGAGATTTTGCATCTGTTTTCATGTCTGCGTTTTAAAACTAGTTATCATTTTTCATTGAAAGTTATCTGCTTTTCGAGAATAAATATCGAAGTTCCTCAGCTTAATATTTTAAAGTTGACTAAGTATAGAACTTTCGTCAAATAAAATTACAAATGAGTAGGTTTATAGGAGACTTAACAGTCGAGAAAAGTCTTAAAATGGGCTATATTGAGAAAGTCGTCAAATATATCTTTCTAAACTTCTAAAAATTTTATCGGCCTATTAGTGAATTACGCATTCACTTTAAAGAAATTAAAATGTTTTTTTTTTTAATTTTCTTAAATCGTGTTGTATTTCTAAGTATCAAACGAATTGCTGTTAGTTTTCAATATGGTTATTTTTATTTTAATTATCTTTGGAATAGTGTTAATTCTTAAAAGAATTGTTTGTAAATAAGTCCATCATATAAAACACTTTGTCCACTTTTTTTTTAAACTTAAAAAAAAAAATTAACTATAAAGTTCTGAATAATTTATCGTGAGAAATTTTTGAATGATTAATTTTCCTTTTAATAAGCTTTTTTCCTGCCATTTTGTGTGGGAAAACTACAAGTTGCGTGCAGTTCGTAAATTTATGACAGTGTGATTCATGTTTTTCTTTTCTAGATGCTACTTTCTTCCATAAATCTTATAAAATGCTATTTTTCTTTGTAATATCATTTTGATTAATGATCGCAAAAAAATGTAACGTCGCGAAAAAATATAACTGCAATTTGAAGAAGAAGAAAACATTAGAAATAAGCGGAGGAATATTAAAAAAAGTTAAAATGCAGCCCATTTTTTCCCAGTGCATCGAGGGCGTATATATGAATCTTAACATTTCTTCTACAGTTCCCCTGCATCTTTAGACCAAGGTATTTTTCGAAAGAAATAGCTTTGGGAAAATGTCGGCTTGAGATCGATCGATGTATTGATGTGGCTGTATCAAACATAAATGCCTACCTGTTTCATGCTTTCGATTTTTGAATTAGTCTCATTTTCTATTTGTTATCTCCTTCTGGGCCCCAGAAACGCCTTGCTTCCTTCGACTAGCCGACAGTGTCCTTTATTCTTTATTTACCTTGTGGTATTTTTTTCCCCAAACAGCTGAAATTTTTTGAATAGTCACGCAAAATTCGTTTTTAATGTTGTTTTAGATGTCCTCAAAAGTTTTTATCTTTGAAACTATGATGCAAATTCATTCATGCGAGTTTCGTCAGTTTGATGGATGCTTTAAGAATAATAATGAGAGTAATTGAGAAATAAAAGTAGTTTTTAAAAACACACTTGTATTAGTGTACCAAGACGTAGAATTTTTTTATTTTAATTATTGTCTACTTTTTTGTCTTCAATTTATAATTCATTGTTATAAATATTAAGGAACCTTGAAATCATTTTCCCCTCAAATTCACTATCACGTGGCGCCACTCGTATGGAATCGAAGTTTAATTAAACGAATCGATTCACTGATAGTTAAGTTCTGGAAATATTAAAGTAGTGTATTGTCATGGAGAACGCACGAGTGTACGAAATTTCAAAACTTTGTCCATCAGGAAACGAGTAAAAAATTGATTACAAAATTGCATCTTTAGTTATATAAAAATATTTTTAAAAATTATTTTCAACCCGCTGTTATTTCTGTTGCATATATAATTTACAGAAAATACTTTCACAAAGATTTCATTTCCGATTTTTTTGAGAAATATGTCTTCCAAACAAATTTACCACTAACTAAGGGCAGTAACTTATTTGACAAAGTTTGCGTCTACTGGAATCGGAGTTTTAGGTTTTAATATTCTAAGTATAAATATAATGAATGGGGTAATTCCAACTAAAATCGAAATTTTAAAGACATAAATCTAACTGAATTAGTGCAACCTCTCATTTGTGTGCGATTGGAAATAAATGACCTTCGTTTTAGCAAAAGACAACGTGAAATCCATCCAAAAGCAACTGACAACGAAAAAAGAATCCGTAATTTCTTGTTTTTGAGTAAATTGATTAGATTTTGGTAATTCAAAGTCTACCTGCTTCCATTGATATCGCTGTTTAAAAGTAAATAATTTAAACAGCTGCCCAAGTAAATATTTTGAAGTATACCTTATAGTGAAAAATCTTAATCTCCTTTGACAATTGAGCTTCACCTAGACAAAATAATTTGTCTTGCTTTTTCTCGGAAATTAAGATTGTTGAAATTATTTCTTACTTTCTGATCACGTGCTTGTCGATATAACATTTACAATAGTAAAACGCAAAAGCAGCCCAATAGAAATATTTGAAGAGAAATCTCATGGTGAATATCGTCTCATCTCTGCACACAAGCAATATTTTATTAGCATCTCTTCACATTAATTATTTCTAAAATGCAACATTTGCGACCTGAAACTTTATTATTGTCGTTGTATTAATTCGAAGATGCATTAGTTAAAAGATTTATAATGAACTTGTGGCATAATTGAAATTCTTTATCATGAAAGTATTTCCCGTGGTATTTCGATGAATTTAAGAATGAAATCTATGATTTGCTTTGATGCTGAGCTGAAAAGACTTGCTAGAAATTGAGATGAATAATTTTCCTCGGAAATGTAACTACAAAAAAACCCTCTTATAATAATTTTACTGTGTCATAAATAATTTTTTTTCTATGTTTTTTCACATTTTTTTAAATCTACTACGTATTGGAATCCATTAGTTTTTCTTAATGATTCTAAAGCTTCTCTTCTCCCTCCCCCCTTTCGTGCTCCGAACGAATACTTTTAAAACTTCTACGAGTTTATTATTCTGCAAAAAGGCTATTACCATCTTGACCTAAATGATCATATTTCAATTAAAAATTTTTGAATGATTTTTGATAATGTTGTCAGACATTTAATTCTTTTCAACGATTGTTGCTTATTAAGATAATGTATATGTTACAATTAAAGCGTGGAATCCGTTATTTCATAGAGTAACTTAAGTATTCCATGGTTTACTTAGTTATTCTATGAAATAACTGAATTAAACGCTGTAACCTTAATATATCGCAACATTTCATTCACATGGAACTTTTGCTTTAAAAAATAAATGTTATCTTCCGTCTTAATTCTCTGAAACTTTATATTCTGGATATTAAGGGGACATACGACTGTTAAACCTCGAAAATTTTCGATTTTATGAAAAAACTATATATTATTTCCCATTTTTTTCTGAACAATTTAAAACGAGCTGCGTTAAAAAATTCCTATAATTATGAAAGTTATGAATGAAAATGTATGAGCTCTTCAACTTATCAACTCTTTGATGAGCTTTTCATCTTTAAAGTGCGATATCTCAAAATGTGTTAATTTTTTTTATATTGCGCGCACGATATCTCAAAAATATGGGATATTTTTACATAAAATTTTTACCGATTATGTATTTTGCTATGTTCTACAAATTGAACCACATTTTTGTACATATTTCTGCAAAGAAGGTTTTCTGAGGAGTTAGAAAAGTCGAAATTTTAACTATTTTTAACATTTTTATTTTAAATTGGATTATAAAATAGAAATTAAATTTAAATGCGAATAAATTTGGGTTCAGTTTCTTAAACAGACTGTTTGGATTACTTAGATACCCAAAATATTGTGTTTAGGTAAATATTTTATCCGTAATCATGCGCGCAAGGTGACTATCTCATGTTTTCACCAAAAATTATACCCTCAAATTATTATCCCTTATTAATATCCCAAATCCCTTATTTATTATTCTCTCAAATACATACGTACCAATATGAAGGTTTGAATAATGTGTGTACTATGAGAGAAATGACAGATATTTTTCTAGAAAAAAAGTGAGTTTGTGAATTGCATTGTTTCAGAGATATAATGTATAGAATTTAACAGTTTTCCACCATTTTTTCGAGGTTTAAGAGTCGTATGTCCCCTTAAAAATGGATTTCGTCAGCTACTAATTTTTGCGGAGTGAAAAAATCTGTGGGTTTTCCTTCAATCCTATATTATTGGAATTCAGCGGAATCCAGTTTTTATCTTTTGTCTTCTTCCTCCAGGTTAAAGACTTCATTTTTGTCCTAATGCCCAGCACAGTCGTTCACAATTCATTTCAATGTTTTTATAGATGATGAGAAATGCAAAAACGCTTAGGTGATTCGGCAATCTTTGATCGTCGCTATCTTGAGCACGTTTTTCTCCTTCTGTGTCAAGTCTACTCTACCATGAACTCTGCAAAAAAATGTCTAGATTTTGTCTTCCAACTCATCCCGGAATAAAGAGCAGAACCGAAAAAAAATGAAGAAAAAAAATTGGCTCAAATGAAATCCCGAATCAATCCGATAAAAATAAAGGCGTTGGTATCGACTTTGTAGCTAAAGTCAATATTCAAGAAGACTCAATAAACTTAAAAATCGGTGTTTTTTTCCATTCGAAAGTTTATCGGAAAACTCATTGGTGCTAGGTGCAGAGGGAGAAAAAAACTTCCATGTTCTTCATTCTTCCAGGAACAAAAGGGAGAGGGTCGATAAGGAGGATTTTTGGCTTTGCTTTTAACTCTGTTGACGCATAATAGAAGGGATAAAGAAAACGAAAAGATGTAATGTCTTTTTGGCAACTTTTTTCTTTTGCTTTCTCGGTCTTGTTTATGATTGAAAGGCCGTTTGGGGGATTGAGAAGGGAAAGCAAATTGTTGTTTTCTGTTTCTGCGGTTGTCTGTCCGGGAGCTCTCCCTTCCTTCCGGATCCCGTTTCACTCCGGGGGCAGGTGCTTCGTGATTAATGTGGCTCTTGATGGGGAATTTTATCCGGCCTCCTCTCCCGAAAATTGTTTTCCCCCGACCCATTTCCAGGACAGGAGGAAAAGTTGTATTATTTTTTAATCGCATTGTGTCATTACCAAAGCAACTTTTTTCCCCCTTTTTCCCGTCCTACAGTAAATGTATAGTGCAACCGAACTGTACCCCGATTGATAAATGCGTCCACGGTGAATCAGAAGACTACGTTAAATGCAGTTTGGACGCAATTTTTCTCTTCTGAAACATGAGAGATAATAATGGATGTTCTGCTATTTTTCAAATCTTTAAAGTCCTTTCTGGTTTCCTTGCGAATATGTTAGCTGGACTTATACGCTAATAAGAAATTTATCCAAGAATCTTGTAATGTGCCCAACTATGTTATGCAACTTTATCGCAAGTAGCGGGAATATACAATATACTCAACGTATTTTTACGTTTATACATTATATTTAATTTTTTTTATGTTTAAAAAAAGTCGCTCCTTCCCCGAAAATGTATTTCTAACAATCTAAAATTCGATCTTCTATGATATATTTTCATAATCGGAACTTCTCGGTGAATTCCAATAATAGGATCGGAATTTGGTATTAGATGCTTGGGATTCTAAAGTTCTTTTAATGAAATCTTTACAAATTCAAAAGTGCCTTTTAGCCTGTTTGCATCTTTAGCCAAAGTGGTTTTTTAAAATGTTTTATCTGCGTTATAATCCAAAATAAAACTTTTACTAATGATTGATTTTGAAATAATGACACATTGAAATGCCAAGAATTTTGAAATTTTTGAAGATTTTTTTTTTTTTTTTTGCTGCTCAGCTGTGGATGCGTAACCACTGTTCCCTTTAGATGAAAATGCCTTTTTTTTTTTATCTCCACCTTGATTTTCTGGTGATGCATTAGTTAAATCCTTATTAAATAATGTCTTCTCTCGTAACAACTTTTAACCAAGTAGAATTTCAAAGATGCTAAATGATGTTTCTCGAATTATTCTCTATGAAACGACAAGGCTCAGTAGAAAAAAGCATTTTCTCTCTGATGTAACGTAATCTTTTCTCTAAAGGACTTGTTGAAACTTTAATGGAAAAGTCTTCGCCTTTCTTTTCGATTTCCAAGGTTCACTTGTTCGCGCACTGCGGAAAATTAAATCATTTCATTTCGACTCTACCAATATGTCTGAGAGCTGTTAAATTATAAAAGTGAGCGGATGTGTCCTCAGACATCATTTATCTGTCGCGCAAGTTATGTGGGAAATCTGCTTGAAGCCAGATGGCGATCAATTCAAGCTCGCATTCAGATGTTGATAATAAAAGTTTATAACTTTTTAAGAACTTGTGTAGTAATCATGTGGTAAAGTACCTTTTTTTGCGTTTGATACCTTACTTATGAATAAAGTTGATGCGAGCAACAATTATCTGGTGTGTTATTATTTGGGTAGAATCGTACTAAATTTCAGAAAATACTTTCTTTCAAAATGTGTCTACATCCTGTAATAAATAGCATGTGTGCATGGAAGTGAATTTGATGTCCCGACCAATTTCCTTGTAATAATTTTGTCTGAGCCGAGAGAATAAACCAAACTACTCATAATATGACGTAGACTGCACGTCATTTAACGAAGTCTTGTTAGCGGTTTAATTCTGAATTCAACTCTTAAACTCCCATTTCTTCTGATTGGTTTTATACGTAAATTATCTGTCTGTTCTTTGGCAGTTTTAGAAAATTAAGATAAGGTGTCTGGTGCAGCTGTGCGCATTTCTTTTCTCGAACATGAATAAACTGTTTTTATTGAAACTAAATTTAATAAAAACTTTTTTTAAAAAGATCTCTTATTAGTGCACTAAAAAGTAGACTTTTTAAAAATTTATTTTCTACTTAATATATTTCATTATTATGAAATCTTGCAATCGTTTTTTTTTTCCCTCTTATCCAGGGTGGTGCCCCTCTTATTGAATCAAGATTAAGTTCTGAAAATATTGAAATAGTGTATTGATATCAAGAACACACAAGTGTACAAAATTCCATCTTTACAAACATGAAGCAAGTCTAGTTAAATAAAAGTCCGTAAAGCAAACTATGTTATCAAATAAAATAAAGTAAAAGCGAAGTTATTTGAAATGTGGTCCAAAAAGTTTTTCTGTTACAGTACCCTGATGCACAGATGCTTTCTTTAATCCATGCAATAAAAGCGAAATTCACTAGCTGAATGATCAAAATGCTGCATTGAAATGATTTTAACTCAAATAATGAACCACAGAATACAGTAACATAATTCAGTGCTTTCTTTATGTTGCACAAAGTTCGAAAAAAGGATTCAAAAACACCTTTAGCACTTTTTATACAACTAGGCTCCTAGTGCAAAGAATAAGTATATTAATAGATTCCAAACAGCACTAATCTGTTTATTTATACGTACGCTTAGCTGTGTCGTCTCCAACCGCGCAAGTGTTCTTGAGCACGTAACGGTTTTTCGTTTCAAATCGTATTACCTCCTGTTTCATTTTATTGGGTGACTTTCTTGAGGCGTTTAAGGAACCGGTGAGAGGTAAACCGAGTTATCGCTGTTCTTTGACCATTCCTTTCCCCTACTTTTTCGTCGGGCAATAATAAAAAAAGAACGCTGTGGGGAGGCAATAAGAAAAATTGGGAGGCGCGCCAACTTCTATCCCTCCCAACACCTCCCGAGCATCCAATATCAAGAGCTGGTAACCACGTCTGTGTTGTAGTACCTCTTTTCTTTCCATCCCAGCGAAGAATTGGGCGGGTCGATAAAAACTACATTTCCCGTGGCTCTTCATCATGATGAAAAAGTCCAAAAAATAAAGGAGAAGAAAAAGGAGAACCAACCCTCGTGGCGTGCGGCTTAAGGGTCGACAACTCCATTTTTGCCCCATCATTTACAGCGATGATTGAAGATACCCTGGGGGAAAGCTACTACGTTGTCTGGAATAGTTCTGCCCTACGAAATAGCTAAAAGTGTTGCAAACTAACAAAACGGATTGAAAGATGAAAGGGAATGTATGTGTTTTCCGTTGCCGAAATCCAACCCACTAGATCGCATTTCCAGGGAGGATCGATGCCGCTCGTGGATGGATGGCCCGAGTAATCAAACTCTGGGGGAAATTTAATGACAGGCAGGTAGAAAATATTGCGAGCAAAAATGGCTTGAAAGGTGGAAGGAAATGTGTTTTCAATTCCTATTGGTCCGCATTTCGGGGGAATCGATGCCGGACTTTAGATCTGGAGCTAGGTGAGATGGCCCAGGTAATCAAAGGTTTGCGAGTAGCATTCGTTTGGACCGATAAGGAAATTCTTCGCAAATATTGACTTTGAAAACAAGGATGTGCTGATTAAAACGATTGACACTCTTTTAAGCTTCAAACGTAGGACATTTGATATAATTTGAAGGGGGGCTTAAAGGCTTGAGTGTGCTTCCTCCTATAACGAATTTAGAGTTTAGTAAAGTTGAACGTTCACCTATGCTGCCATCTAGTGGTGAAATCAGTCACTACCTTCATTTTTCCTTGTTTCTCGGGCAGTTCTTGCTACGAAGGCGAATTAGCAGCATTTCGAGTTATTTAATGAAATATTTAATGGTTGTTTTAATTTTTTCAATGCTGCCTTTGTTAATTGTAAGCTTACTATATGGCACATGATGGAAAACAAATTCCGTCAGATTGTATGAACGGAATGATGATACTTAGCATCATCATTCCGTATCTTATGGGCGGAGATGGATATTTTATATTCTGATAAAGAATTTTTCTTCTTTCTATTTAATTCTTTATACATATTCTTATTTATCTAATAAATTTACTTTTGTATGATATAACCTCCTGGTATACTGATTAATAAAAAGCGATTTCTGTAAAGTGTTTAGTAACTTTTAGCAAATTGTTTTAGTTAATTTTTCGTCTTGATAAATATTTATCGAATGTTTTCCTTCATGAAATTCTAATTTATCAAACAATAAAACCGAAAGATGTCATTAGAATCAAGTTATGCTTCAAAAGAATCAATTATTTATTATTTTTTTTTATTATTATTGTTTTTTGCCTTACTTCTATATTGTGGGCAATTTTTGGAACCCTCTATATTTATAAATTTAAATTCAGCAGTGAGAAAATTAACGTAAGCCTTTTCTGAGGTTAATTTATGTTTCTGTCTTAAGCAACGTTTCATGGAATGAATTTTATATTCATTCTTATTTTACAATTTTCAAAAATCCTCCATATGTTTATTAAATTAAAGAAGGCCAACATTGTTTCAATTTTTCATCAGGTGAAGTAGTTTTTACCTTAATAAAATTTGCAGCTGTTCTGGATCAGTGGCTTACCCTCTTGAGATTGGTTTTTCGGTCAGGTAATCTTCTGTTTGTTCTGATCAGCATGGGTAGTTGCATTGTGATGTCTAACTTAGGTGTAACATTGCAAAAGGGTCACACTCGTAGCTCTACAGTTAAGTTCAAAGGTAAGAGGTAATTTATTTTTAATCAAGTAGTGGATTTTGGATCTCGCCTACAGTGTTGGTAGTTTTCGATTGCTTCTCTCTACAAGTTTTCAGTTGCTTTCTTTTGGATGCCATTTCTGATTTGGGGAATTTTGCTATCACGTAAGTATTATTCATTTACCAACGGTTTTTTTCGACAATTTCTCCAGCAGAATTTGTTTTTCTACGGTGGACTACAAAAAGGTGGGTTTTGCTAAAGGAGCACATATAACTAATCCGTATGGTGTCTCAAATTTGCTGTCTTTATAGCTTTTCCAAGTAAGCAGCTAACTGTATTGAAAAAGTCGCGTAGTCTCAGCGAACGTTTTGTGAACCTTGGACGTGAATGCAGGTGCGTTTTAGAAGACTGGGACCTTGCCTTTCATCAGGTAAGTTAGATTTTAAGTTGCTATAAAATTTTTAAATAATATTTGGTTTAAATTTTAACTTTAAATCCTTTTTAATCTAAATGTTTAAGGAAAGAGACTTAATTCTTGAGTTTTTTTTTTTCGGTACTTTTTGTGTTCAATTTTCTTTCCTTTTAAGCGTTTTTAATTTTTGTTTTCTTTTTCTTTTTTAGTTCTCAAAATTCAGATGGCAACTCTGGCTACTCTGTCAAGGTATTTTTCATGCTCAAAGTCAGTGTAGCGGGCCAGAGAGGTTTTAAAATGTTACTGGAATTGAAGGTAAACGGTTTCCTGAACAAACTATCGGTTATAAGACTGGACGATATAAGGCTGATTTCTGTGCTCACTTTTCGTTGAAGAGTTTTCTGGAAGTTTGCTGCATTTCTGAAGATCTGATTAGCATAAATATGCAAAGAGACTCGGATCTGGGAAATCATCTCTTTCTGGTAAACATCTATTTTTGTGATTTTGCGCTTAGCAGCTGTCTACTGTATCCAAAGTGAGTATTTGCCTTCTAATATGAGAGGAAAAAATCAAAAACTGTACAAATCAATTTTTTAAAATTAAAATGCTGGCTTTCATCTGTTGATTTTTGTGTTTTTATTTTGTGCTTTTTCTCCGCATGTGAAATAACCGTCTCAGTTACACAACTGTCTGCGGTTCTTTTGTAGTTACTAAACAGATGCCATGGTTGAAGTCTGTTATTAACCCTTTTAAAGACCATTTTTCTCTAGTAATGTGTATTAATTATTTTTGGGATTGAGATGGATTTAAGAAAAGAAATTCATTTAATTTATAAGATAAAATTATTTTTAACACTTGTTTCTGGAGGGAAGTTTGTTTCCCACCGCCCATTGGATGCCATTAGATGGTAGGACACTTTATGCTTTTTTTATATTGCGCTACATAATATATTTTATAAATACTGCAATCTAACAAGAGGAATTATGAATTAGCCATATTTTTTTAATTCACAGATGGCTTCAAAATTAAGAATTTGTACATACTGCTTTCTATGAAGTTTCAGAAAACTTGAATCAACATTTATTGGGACATTGCAAGCTGTTTTTACGTATCTTGTTGACATATGCTCTAGCGAACACGAATGGTAGCGACTGTAAAATTGTCATACGATACCAACCTGGAGTCGGTCATACCTTGTCTGTTTCTTAATATTTTCTTATGGTTTCTGAAGTTATTAAGAGGTGGTAGCTCTAATCAAAGGTGAACGTTCAAAAATTGATGAATTTGGTAATAAGTAAGAGAGTTAAACCGTTATCTGAAGAGGGAAGGGCCCGTGACTTAATAAGGTCAAATGGAAATAATATAGGGGCCGTCCACAAATGATGTCACACGCTTGGAGGGTTGATTCTTGAAATTGTGACAAGGGGGAGAGGGGTATCAAGAAGTGTGACATCGCACATTGTGGTTAAAATAAAAACATTAAAATCGGCAGATAAAATTTTGAAGTCATTTTGAAATTACCAGAATTTGAGGGTATTTTTTTAATCGGAGCTAAAACAACTTTCATGTGATTTTTTTCACTTGTATTCCTTTCTTTTCGAAAAAGGCATTCAGGGTAGGTTCTGAGAATATGGTAGCAGCTGAAATTCTTCACCATTAGAAGAAAACCTCGCCCTGCTCACAAATGGTAGAACTGGTAGTGGCACAAACAGGTTGATCTTATTGAGACGATTGATTTGGCTTATTGATTTTATTAAAGTCAAACTGTTTAAGAGTATTTTGTGTTCATAAAGTAAAGATAAGATTTAAAGCAAAATATATCAAATTCCAAAATACTACTGTTTTCAATTGCTCTTTTATATTAATATATTATTACTATTGTATATTAATTAGGTTTTTTGTTGTAAACCTTAATCTTATCTCATATAAAATAAGTACACATATAATCATTATTGTTGTTATTCTCACAAATGTCATTAAAACACATAGTTAAAGTTTAAAAATAAAATTTGAAATAGGATCTATAACGTAGTGCTTTGTTTCTGAACTGCAAGTATAGGTTTATGTAATATAGCGTGACATGTGGCAAGGGGGGAGGGAGTATGGTGTAGTGTGACACTTTGTGACAAGGGGGGGTCAAAAATATTGAAAAAAAGTGTGACATCATTTATGGACAGCCCCGTATCCCAACTATCGACTGAAATGTTTTCTAGAACTGTAGAAAAGTCCGCTGATAATAAATATCTTAAATAGAGAGTAAGAGTTAATAAAGTGATTAAAATAGCATTGGCAGTTTTCTTTTGCTTTGATATAAGCGGCTTAGAAAGTCCTTTCCATCGGGAACAATCCTATTACCCCAGCTTTCTATTGCCTTCATCAATGTGTCTGTCCAGTGTACGAATGAAGCAAACAAACAGCTGTTAGAAATTCATTTATTCGTTTTTCATATAATAAAATATCCAAGTCGGCAAAAGAACTAATAACACCAGTAAGACTAGTAAAATCAGTATATTTTTCATGTTTGTAAAGATGGGACTTTGTAATAGATTTCCCTGATGTTCTATAGAATTTTGAAATTTGATACACTTGTGTTTCTTGATGATAATACACTATTTTAATATTTTCAGAATTTAATTATCATCTAAACGACTGTTTTAATTTAATTTTTATTCCAAACGACTGGTACCACATGGTAGTGAAGTTAGGGAATCTTGACATCAATCTTTTCCTTAATATATATAATTATAAATTAAATGATCAAAAGTGGAAAATAATTAACATTTCTGCTTTTTAGAACACCAATAAAATGTTTCCTGGAATAAAACGAACCGTTTCCCTGTTTTTCCACCAATAAAAATTCCCTTCCGCAGTCTCGATATTGCACCTTTTATATCCCAAGTCTAAATGACGGTTCTAATTGGATACGACTTAACTGCGATTATGGTCCGTTGATATTTATTCCCGTGTTTATCTTGGCGTATATCTGGCTCTTCGGCCAACACTCGACTCAACCCCTGATTAAACCAAGAGTAAGGCAAACTATATATTTTGTGCCATTTCTTTATTCATCTCGCTAATTCATTCTCATTTTTCTGCGATTCTTCTGACTCTTGTAAAACTATGACTTAAAGCTTTTGTATGATATCATGCAGAACAATTAGTTTCATGTTTGTAAAGATTGGGGTTTTTTTTTCTTTAGCTTTTTGATGTGCGAGAAATCTGAATTTTTATATAGTTATATGCTTCCGATGGCAATATATTATTTTTATATTTTCGGAACAATTATCAGTTAATTGATTCAAATTAAATTTTTATTCCATATAAATGTCGTCATTTTGTAGAGAGAATTTAAGAAAAGGGGGATTTGAGATTCCCATAATATTTATAAAAATGAATTGGGAAATCCATTAAAGACTATAAAGTGGAAAATACAGGGGTGATTGTGTTCAAGATTATTTACCTTCTCGTATCTGGAACTTCGGGATATTTTTATATTCACTATCCGTCTCAAATTTTGATGTAGAAAAAATACAGGGCCGGATTATCCAGTAGGCAATTGCGTAGGGGCCTCGCAGTTTTGTGGGGCCCCAAGATATTTTTGCAGTATTTTCAAGGTAATCTAATCTTGCGCTTTCTTTTGATATACAAGAGTCGTATACTCGAACCTATTCAAATTAAAATCAAGTATTGTTTGAATTTCAGAACATTATTCTTGGGGTTTTTTTCCTGTTTCCGAATTTGTTGCAGATCAGAGCAGCCCTTTTTTGCAAGTGGTTGACTGAATCGCAAATCAACAGCCCTGGAAACTTTGAATTTGAGTTTTTAGAATACGTTAAAAAATTTTGTAATTTTTTTTTTTTTTATCATTTGTTTAAAATAACTTTTAATTCTAATTTTTTTTTTATACGCAAGATACTGAAACAAACTCTTGAAGGTAACCTACAATTAAATGTTTTTTAATCTAAAATTATTACACTATCATGATGATATTTTTTAATTTCAGTTTTTCGTAATATTTGTTACTTACAAATTACTTATGTAGTTATTATATTAAAATCCTTAAAAAATTATCTGGTTTTGGATGGGGAGGGGCGAAGGAGCCGTTTACAGTTTGTGTGATTCTGAAATGTTTTGAGTGTAAAACGAATTCAAATACACGCATGTTCTTTATTAAAGTTGGCCCTTCGTCGGGCGCAATGCGCCTGTCAGACACAGGTAAACAATATGGTAATTAATATTACCAGTATCCATTAATTTTAATTTTAGCATTCTAATCTTCCTGTGCACTATCTACAGTGAAACTTGGAAGCTTACGGGTTCTCAGTAAAAATTTCGAGTTTGGATCTAAAAATCTGTACAGCGAGAGAAAACGCCAATTTTTATAGTAAAAATGATAGTAACTATTTATTTTTCGTGTTTTAACTGATTAAATAAATTATACAAAATTGACACAGCACTACGTAATGTTAATAAATTAATAATTATTATAATTTTAAAATTTAGTATTATAATATTTATATATATTAAAATTATATTGATTATATAATTTTAATAAATAAGTAATTTAAAAGTTTTTTTCAAAAAAAAAGGGGAAAATTCTTTTATTGTTTTTTGATAGCATACATTGCGCAGCAGTGAAGCCCTCGAGTGAATGGGTCCCAGGTTCGAAACCCGATTCCGCTGAAGATCCACCGTGTATGGGGTCTGTTACACGCTAAATCATACTTAGTAGCCAAACGTCCTCCCGTTGGTGTGGCGCGGTAGTTTGGAGAGGGGGTGCTAGCTCAGGTGTTGTTCTCGTCATCTGACCGCGGTTCAAAATTACGAGGTCCGTCCCTAAATAGCCCTCTTGTTGTTTCAAAAACGGGACGTTAATATAACCTAACCTAACCTAACCTAACCCTCGAGTGAATGAAGGGCTTTAAAAAATTATTCACTGAGGAAGCCAGGTTTGGACATATTCAATTAATAAAACAGTTCGGAAATAGAAGCTTTTTTTAATGTAATTCTTAGATTCGAATTATAAACGATATTTTAAAATTCGGGTGCATTTTAACATTAAAAACATATTTTAATAATCTTAAAATGATTTTAAACATAAAAAATTTTGAAGTAGATATTTTTAGAATTTTCATGTTTTTTTCAGGCTTAGCTACGAAAATAAATATAAAAAATTAAAAAAGCGTCAGATCATCAATCCCATGCTAACTTTTGTTCCCAATAATCCAAAAAATATAAATCACTTGAAATAACTAAAAAAATATTAAAAATTAAGTATTTTATAAGAGTTTCAAAAAAGTTCAAAAAAAAATTAATTTTAAAATAATAGTTCTTGCTAAAATGACTTTTTTTTAAATCAGAACCTATTTAATAATATAATCTGAAAAAAGTCTTTAATTACTTTTATTATTACCGTCTACAAAAATTTTTTTTGAAAAAGTGGTACTCGAGGGACCAGAGAAAAGATTCGAATTCGCCATGGTCTAATGTATTAAAAATCGTTTGGTCTGATAAATTCTTAATCAAAAGGGAGCCACAAATTCAAATAAATAGAGAAATAAGATTTAGCGTATTTTATCGGTTTTTCACATTACCAAAAAAATCTTTTACGATAGAAATGTTGCGCTTCGAACTTGTTCGCCGATAGTGAGAACCAACTCATTTTGAGCCAATCAAATGCCGTTTTGTTCGAAATGTTGAACGCCGCCTGTGAGAGGGCGCTGCCGTTCGTATGAAGAGAAAGAAGCGTGTAAATCACGTTCAAGCGTTTTCCTCTCAAGTAAGCGAGTTTTTTCACGCTCACCTAGTTTTCGCACACACATGCTGCTTTCAAGGATGCCTGGAACTTATACCGAGAAATTATCAATATTCAAGTAAGTTATTTTCAAGTCTTTTCTCAGATATGCCTTGAAATCCATCCAATTTTTTTCCACAAACGCAAATCTGTCAAAAACAATTATTAATTTTCTTTTTTTCTCGCTGGTTCTCATTATATTATAGATTTTTTTTTTTTAAATCAACCTTTTCCTTTTTGTATCGGTTACGCGAAAAGTTGTTTAACATGTATTCAAAAGACAAAGTTAGCTGAATTTTCCGGCTTATAAAAATTACATCTCTCAATTTTAATTTTTCGATTTGAAATTAGTTTTCAAATTCTTTCAGTTTCAGTTTTCAATTGTCTCTTATATGTCAATCGGCTAACTTACGGAAAGTTAATTTTTCTGCATGGAGGAACATAAATTTAACTACGATAATAATAACTAAGAAAATTTTATTACCTGAAAGAAAACTTTTAACATTATGCAATCGCATAAGATAAATTTTTTTCAAAAGTGCTGATTTATTAAAGAGCAAAGTTAACTTATGTGTGCTTACATTCTTGATATTTTTAAAATTTCGTGGCGACTTTTTGAAATCACACAAAATAAATTAGTTATCTGGAACACTTTTTTCACTTGAAAGCATGCTTTCAAGGCGACGTTTTACATTTGATTAAAATTAAAGTTTGGTTTGACTCAATATCGAACTGTACTGCAAGTTTTATTTTGTCGCACATTTTAGAACTTCAGAATTCGTTGTTAAATGTCCTTAATAACAGCATTCCTAATTTAATGTCAGGTACTGTTTTTTATTCTTTTAATTCGTAGGAAAATGGACTTATTGCACGTTTTAATGACAAACTTTTGAAGTATTCAACATGGAAGGAATTTCTTCCATGCTGAATACTTCAAATACCATATATTCAGAACAATGGAAGAAATTTCTTCCATGATCTGAAATGAATTCTAGGATGAAGAATTTTCCCATCGCCAGTTGTTGCTAAGATTTTCTTTCTTGGAACTTAATAAAGCTTCAGAGGTAGAAAATAAATGATGTAATAGTTAATTTATCTTGAACTGTAATTGATATTATTAATGCGTCGGTGTACTTTCTAACCGCTGGGAACTTATTTATTATTAGCAATTATATTTTGTTTATGAGAAAATAGTCTTGCGGTTTTTGTCACATTCTTTGATGTATTTTTTGTCATGTTAACTAAATTTTCTGGCGGTTTTTTCCATAAATTTCTTGAAATAGCCTTATTTTATCAAATAATTGTGTTGTGTCGATAATATTTGAAATTCCTATCCCCCTTTTTTTCATGTTTTTCTTTTTTGTCGGCATACTGGATATGATAGGATGGGATGAAGTGAGGTGTATATTTTACTGAATTCAGTTCGTTATCAGATCTTTTAAAAAATTTTCCCTCTTGTCAAATTCATTTTAAAATTTTCTATAAAATTTTTCTTCTTGATTTCTTGAAAAGAAGCAGAATGAAAAAACATGGACGTTTTGAATTCTATCTTATTCAAATGCTTTCTTTCACGTTGTTTGTCAATGTTGAAATATTAAATTTTTTTTAAAAAAATCCATATACTTGGAGTGAAAAATCCTGTTAAGTATGGTTAGTTGTATTAGTTATGTTTTCACTTCTCTCACCACTTTCAGCTATTGTCAAATCATTCATAAGTTTTATTTTTTTTAAGGGAACATTGTTGAAACCTCATGTGTTCTCAATAGAGTTCATTTTTTCTCCATCTGCATTCCAAATCATCTCAACTCTTTCTAAATATTCTGATCACCAAATTCATTAATTTTTAAATATCTATGGTAAACTACTTTACCTCCTTTTGAGTAGAGCTGCCATCTTGTAATAGCTTCAGACACCACAAAAAATATTAGTCAACACTTTGACGATGTAATGTGGTTTGAACAATGATGGTTAGCCTTACATAAAAGAAGGGAGGACAACATTAGGAAGCCATTTTTTTCTGCGCATAATCTTTCATTCTTTTGATGCTTTTTTATTTGATTCTATTTGTAGTTTATTAATTTTATGAACGCAAAAACTCAGATGTGTGTTACAGTAAGTAAAATCTTGATATTTGCCATTTTTGAGTGTTTTACCTCCACTGGAAATCTCTGGTTCCAAATTTTACAGTGGGAATGTATAAAAACCCAAGAACTATTACCTTATTTGATTTTAAAAAACTTAATTACAAAGAATTAATTATTAAACAAATTGACTTATTTAAGTAAAAAGGTGTTAAAATCAAATGAATTTTATGTAATAAGCTAAATGAATTTCTTTTCTTTAATCAATTTCAACACCGAAAATTTTTGACTATACATTTACTAGAAAACAATATAGCCCTTTAAAGAGTTAAATGAACCTTTTGTTTATTTTTTTTCTCTTGAAACTCGTGAGCTCTAATGACATTCCAATGGAATTCCTTGCGACTTCCATGATGTTTTCTTTAAAACAGAAACCTGGACGTTAGAAGTTTGAAATCCGAATTCTTCTTTGTGGGTAAATGTTTTTCTTTCCAATACATTCCGGTATAGGTTCAGGCCAAAAGAAGATATTAAATTCAGACCGTAAAGTCTTTTTCCTCTACAGAAAACCTATTCCACTTTTGAATCTGCATGAATGTCTGGCCTCTGATGAAGTCATTCACCAGATTCTTACTTCTTGTCGTTGTCTACTATTATTTTTTACCCTTCCACCTTTTTATTCCCCTTTTTTTAATATTTGTATTTATTTTATATTTCTTTTATTATGATCGAGGGTAACCAAAAATCTCCCATTTTTTTTATTTCGCGTAAGCAATTTTCTCTCCTAGTCGCTAAAAGTGTTTATTTACAATTGGTAACCCACTTTTTACATCTGAAATATGTGTGTGTGTGAAAATCAGCAAATGCGTGATGGTGTTGATTAGCTCACGCTTTGAGGTGGCAGTTCTTGGCACAAGATTTCATTTTGAAATCGCCCAGTTTTTCGCCTTTTAACCCGTTTATATTTTACTAATTCACAAGGCTTAATGTCATGAGTAGTTTGCCTGGAGTTCCACTTCGCATAAATAAAAATTAATGGGAAATATGCAGGGGTCGATCCAGGGATGTTTTTTTTAGGGCCCATTTTTGTGAAAAAATTTTTTATCATGTAAAGCCTTCAATTTTAGCAGTCATATTTCTATATTTTACGTGAACTTATCTTGAAATGTCTTTAACCTGAATCCCAGAAGGGCCGTTTTATGTATTGAATTTTGAAGGGCCGTTTCATGAGTGAATTGTGAAGGGGCCGTTTAGGCGTGAATTTTGTAAAGGGCCGTTTTGAATTGTGAATCTGAAGGGCCGTTTCATGAAGTGAATTTTGGACGGGTCGTTTTATGATGGAATCCTTGTGGAAGGGGTTTTGAAGTGGAATCTTTTTGTGAGGGGGTCAGAAGGAATCTTCTCCATGTCGTTTTGTTAGGCGAAATTCCTTCTGAAGGTCTATTTTATGAAGTGAAATTTGAGAGCAAATCTTTTATGAAGAAATTCTGAAGGGGCCGTTTTATGAAGTGAAATCCATTTTTCTGAAGGGGCCGTTTTTATGAAGTGAAATTTTCTGAAGGGGCCGTTTTTATGAAGTGGAATTTTGTGAAGGGTCCGCAAAACGGCCCCAATTTCCAACTGGATCGACCCATGATATGTTTTTGAAATCTTACTTTGAGTCCCATAATTAAATATGTGATTTCAGTTATTCAAATTATCTTTTAATTTCACCATTTAACTGTTTTACCCGTACATCGAATTATCGTATTTTAAAATACAAGATCGAAAATGATGGCATTTCTAAACGTTATAATGTGACACAAAAATGACGAGGAATCTCGGGTTTTGTGTGGACTCTTAGTTGAATGGCAACGTATTCTCAAAACAGAAGGTGTCATCTAATTTGATAGTAGGAAAAACAGTTCAGATCTAATCATGTACTCATTCTTCATTGCCTGCTCTGGAAGTCTAAAATTATAGTAAACACTTAGGAGGAACTCTTAAGAGTTGCGTTACTGCCAAAAGTAGATTGGAGTATTGTTATATGCAGTTTTTTAGTGCTCATAATGTGAAAATCTTTTTTAATATAATACCCATGAAGCTATATTTTTTAGCCTACAATGAAAGAATTGACTGAGCCAAGCTCTTTCCTGATAATGGTCTTATCCTTTGAGCTTAAATCGCGCAATATTTTATTATCTGCAGAAACTTGTTATGTAATTTTTCATTGTCGTATTTTATCTTTAGTCTTTTTCTTATTATTTTCTTAACTATTAATGAAGAATAAGTTAAAGTGCTCTTCTACATTACGCAAAATCATTACTGTGCTAAATAATACTCGAGAAGCTTCAGAAATAGCAGAAAATATAAAGAAATGAGACGTTAACAAGTCGGTTACTTTCTTTATGGATTAATAGTTACGTCTGTCTGCAATTATGAAAAAGTGAATCACCAAGCATCATCTTTTTAAACACTTATTTAACGTGACTTGTTTCATGTTTGTAAAGATTGAATTTTTTCGTCGATTTTTCACTCATTTCCTCATGTGCTAGTTTTCAAAAGAAAATTTACACTTGTGTATTCTCGATGACAATGCATTATTTTAATATTTACACAACTTAATTATCAGTTAATCCTTAATTAAATTTTGATTCCGTTCCATTGGTGCCATCTGATAGTGAGTTTCAGAAATGATTGATGTCGAGATTAAAAAATAGAAGATAATTGAAATAAAAAATCTGCTATTTAATACACCAATAAAAGCGTGTTTTTGAAAAAAATTTAAATTTATTTAAAGGTATATTGAGTTCGTTCTTGAATGGATTGGTGTCTCAGCCTTGCGTGAATCTTCTGTAATACAAATTCAGCATTCACGCTGCCTTTTTCTCCAGACCTGATTCAAACCTTATTTTCCTTTAGGCCTATCGTCTAGTTCAGGGGAGGATAGATCATAAATCTTGTTGAAAAATTGAAACCAGCTTTATGAAAATAAGCTGATACTTTATCTGCATAGTTACTTTTATTGCTATTTTTATAACTACCTGTTATTTTCTTTATTTTCTCTGCCCTCTTTGAATTTGATATGGTTAATCGGCAATAGAGCATTTCATTTAGTTTGACAGGTCTTTTTTATTGAACAAACCTTGTTCGCTATTAAGATTTGAAAATTCGGAGATATCAAACTTTGTCCAAGTCAGGGGTGGGGCAATTTGCATCGAAATAATGTACTTCTCTGTAATGTAATAATAATTACAGAACAGTAACCTTTTAGATTCTGTTCGTGCGACCTTTTGTCCAATTGCCGAAATTTAATGAGGCCTTTCAGTCCAAAAAGTTTCACCACTCATGGTCCAAATTGTGATTATTTTTTCATCCATGCCTGAAACGTATAAGCCAGACTTTTTAATCATTCGTCGTTTGAGCTGTATGTATGATTTTCTACCTAAATTTTTAGGTTCTGAAAGCAAATGTACTCTTTAGGTTTGAAGCTTGGTAATATCATATCTGTATGATACACAATTAAGATATTACTGGATCATCTATATACAGTGGGATTTTTTTATGAACCTATTGCTTTGAACTGAAATAATTTATCAAAGCTTCACTATTTGTCGCTACGAATGAGTGAATACGAGAAAGTACTATGAAAGGAAATTGTTTAGCGTTACTTCCGCCCTTTTTCGATATGTCTTCCAAGCCTTCATATTTAACCGAAGATCATATTTTTAATGTTAAAAAGAAGAGCTTTGGTTATGTAAAAGATGATTTCAAGGGAAGTAATTTTTTGACTTTGAAAACATTATCCATTAAATCTCTTTTCCATGTTCAAAAAAAAAAAATTGTCGTACTATCTGCAACGGCCCAGAAGTTATTTCATTTCAAACTTGTAAACCTGCACTTTAAATAAAATTCCTAAATAGTTTGTATGCTTTAAAATCCGTATTACTCTAGAAATTTTCTTCAACTTTTGCTCAAATTTACTGTGAAGCATAAGGTAGAATAGATAGAGAAATATAGGTATAGAAAAGATTTTCTTTAGGTGTTGCCATCCCTATTGAATGAAAATATTGCACATTTATCGTTTTATTTATTTGCCTTCGAGTTTCCATTCGCAATGTTTAATTACATTTTGTTTCATTCTTTAAACATTATTACTAACCTTATGGGAAAAAATTAGCTGCCGGCGGTTTTTAAATATCCTCTGATACCGTCTGTAAGTATTGTTTGATACCGTAATAATATCTTTTCGAGAAGCTACGAGATTTGAAAAATTGGTTGGTACAACCGATATGTAAAAATAAAGTTGCAGACAATAAGATGATTGTTTTTTACATTTAAAAAATATTGAACATAAATATATTTTCATCCCAAGCAATACTGGGTCTATTTCATAATAAGAAAAGTTGCAATTCATTTTGTTATCCTCATAAGGACCATGTATTATTACAATTGTCTTGATTACCAAGGAAGGTTGCTTTAGGCAAATTCTAAGCCCTAATTGCCATTTTATTTTTCTTCTGTCTAATATTCACAAATTCCAAAAATTCTTTATTTCGAATGTTATTTCGAATTTTTTCAGTTTCTTAAACGGGTCTTGGAGAATTTCCACTTAAAAGTTCAAGTTGCAAAATTTGGGCTGCAGACCTATTTTTTATCTTGTTTCTTCCTTGGTAAATAAATTCCCACGACTCCCATTCTTGATTCCCCCACCCTTTAAAACATTCTAATGAAATGGAATGATTTTTTTAACCGTAAAAATCGAAAGAAAAAACTTGGTTCAGTAAGCATTTTCCCACAAATGAAGGAAATGTAATCGACAATAATAACCATTTTCTCACAATCTAATTTTCTTTCCTGTCTCTTCATTAAAACAGATCAACTTAGCATCAGGTTCAGGAACCTTTTGTTTTAATTAAGTCTAGTCCCGAGTTGTTGAGCATCAGCTTAAAATTCTTTCGGGCTTAATTTTATTTTATTCAAATGAAGCATTTATTAAAAATAAGTGGGGCAACTCCTAAAAGGAAAATCGCTTCTTTTCACATGCACCTGTTATCGATCCAGTCCCATTCCATTTGATTTTCAATTATCAAAGTCATTTCAGTGATAAGATTGGTTTTTCACGTCTTGCTTGTTTCCTTTTCTTAATATTTTCACTTTGAAACCATTTTCTGTTTTTCCCGCGTGCGCAATACCATTTATTTCTTCCATGAATCGTTTCATTTTGTAATTGCCACCTTTTCTTCTGCTAGATCAAGGATGCGTGAAACATAAACGAAATTAAATTTTCTCTCAGCTTTGTCACTCTCATAAATAACATCAGCTTTTGCGTTTCGTCGTTTAAAGAACTTTGTTTCGGAAGGTCAAGGACGATGGCGCGAATTTCCTTCTCTTTGTGCGGAGGAATTTCAATAACAGCTTTGCTTGGAAAAAATTCGAATTCTTGTTTTTATTTATTCCTCCTGTTTTTGTTCCTGGTTTTTTTGTAATCTGCATACCATTTTATGTGGAACTTTGAACGCGGTTTTTCAACGCTGGTATCTTACCATTATCAATCCAATTAGAAATTGTTTACTTACATTTTCATTTTGATTACAAATGAATTATTTTGGAAGAAATATAAAAATGCATTAATCATTAAATTGAGAATCGCTTGCATGCACCTCCCATTTTCTAATACATTTGCTGTTCTTTTTCTTTCTCTGAATTCCTTGCATTTTCAACCTTTTAAAGCTTATTTTTGGTTTCATGCGTGTATGCGATTTTTACTCATTCAAAATGATATTTTTCTATTAGAAGGAAGTGTCTTTATTTTTAAAAACGCACACGGGATAGTTTATATAATTCTTTTAATTCCATTTTGTTTCGATTTTTTTTAAAAACAGAATTCTAAGACAGCTATTCGAAACCCGCATTTTCTAATGTTCTTGTATAAATCCTGGAAAGTAGCTCACTTGCTAAACTTGAATTTTCAGGTTTTATCTTTTTTATATTTAATTGAAACTGGCAACACTATTTTATAAAAGTCACTTCTTGTTTTAAAAAAATTACCATCTATGAGGTAGCAAATAACATAATGCATTAAAATGTAAATGTGGTTTTATTATTAGATTTTTACTAAATGTTTAGGTCTATTATGCTTTCCTTAATTTTTTAGTTCCTTTCAACCTAAAAACTGTTTCTTTTCCCTTGAATAGAATATGAAACAAGTATTTATGAACAATATATAATTAAAATGTCACTTATTGTAATAGATCATTATATGATATGAACGAAATTCTTCCCTATCTGGTTTTATAGTATTTTAAACTTAAATTATGTAGAAACGCGATTAAATTTTCATTCCATTCAAGTGCTTTAATGTAAATGTAAAAATATTCAACCCCTTTAATTTTTAAATTTATTGTTGGATTGAATTTTCCCTGGTTGTCATTTTAATTTTTTAAGAATGTTGAACCAAACTCTTTTAAATTACTTTTACTATAAGCTAAACTTTTAATGAAACTCTATGAAATAACCTTCTTTTGACTGCGGCGTCTAACAAAATATTTTCATTTTAGAAAGAATATTGTAATGCGTATTTGGACTTAAGATTTAATATTTCGAATTTTTTTTTTTTACATTAGCAAAAACAAATTATTGGTCCACATTTGCATTTTCCGTTTCGTGATATAATGTAGTATAGTCTTCACCTACTGTGCTTCTTACTGTTACATTTAAAAAGTTCCGGAATTTTTCAATTATTTTCCAAATGTAAATGAATTATGCCATTTCTCTCGGAACGAGCGAAGAGTATCATGTGACCGACTAGTTCGAACAGGTTCCATCCAGTTCAGTTAGGTACAGTGCAAGCTTGTAGCTCGTGATTGCAACCATTCAAACCTTCCTGTTGCAAGGAAGTCCAAGTCCTGAGCGTTCCATCACGATATGTCGCCGGCTTACGGGTCTCTCCTGGTATCAAATTACCTGTCAAAACATAACATTCTGGTACTTCCACAACCAGCTAATTTCCCTAACTTTGTCCCATGTGACTTTTTCCTCGGATGAAGAATTTGCTTAAGGGGTAACGATTCTCAAGTTCCGAAGAAGTACTGCTACGAAGTGCACTGGAGGAAGTGGCAAAAGTAAGGTTGCAATTCCGTATTTACATCTTTGTTTAAACGATGGCAAAAATGCACATTTGCATAGGGCAGTTACTTTGAAGGAAACACCAAATAAACTAGTTAAATCTATACTCATTCTTCCGTAATAAAATAAGTTCCGGAATTTTTTTAATGTAGTAGTAGATTTTTTTTATTTTTGAAGTATTTGAACATTAGCCTAGAGAAGGGTGAGCAAGGGCTTGTTTAGATGCCCCTTGAAGTGGGAGGTAGGCCAATATTTGGGGGCACCTCGAAAATGTTTTTGCAGCCAGAAGTTGACGAAAGAAACTGGGAAGGGAGATAAGATCTAAGCCCCTGGCGTCATTTACCCTCGCTACGCAACTGCATTTGAGGGAAACATCACCAACTCTTATACATCTAGACTAATGACTTAAACAGTGGCGTCGATTGGATGACGAAAGTGAGGGGCAAATAAGCTATAGACATTTAAAGTACCTGGGAGTATAGGGGTAGACAAACAAAATTTTAAAAAATTTGTTACAAAATTAGCTAGCTTTCTCGGATCCTATTGCTTTTTTTATAATCCTAGTTTTAGGTAGCTAAATTGAAACAAAAATTTAACTTTTCCTGCAAAAAGGGGGGGCGACTGCCCCCTCTCGCTCCCCCCCCCCCCGACTCGCCGCCACTAGACTTGAAAAAAAAAACATCATTTCTGCCCTTGAGAGGCCATTGAACATTCGTTACTTCCCAGAGCCTTTGAAAGTTCACCGATGGACAATCCGAGTTCGCAAAGCCCCGAATATGTCTCCGCTCGTGCTCAGTAGTGCGTGCCTCTTCCATCCTGCGTCTCTAGAGTACATCCACCCTTGGACGCTGAAAATCGAAGTTTTGAGTTCAAAACCAGAACGTTTTATTGAAAAACGCATTAGTGCGCTGTTTCCAAGCCAGAACGAAGCCAAAAATCTGAATAGTGGGCAATGATATTTATGATCTTTAATTTCATTTCCGTGCCCATCCACGTGTTCAGCATAGATGTGTATAGTTTTTAGTAACTATATAATATGTGTAGCCTGTGGAATAGCTTTCAAGTGTTTTTATGTTGACTTTCATGCCAGATTTGTAGCGTTTTTTAAAGCAAACAAAAAAAGACGCTAACCAACTGTTTAAGGAATCGGTGATTTTATTCTGGTTCCAGGCGCAGGGATGTGGAGTGTATTGCGTTGCCAATTTTTCAGTTATTCTTGTGAATCAAAGAAGGGGGAAATGAGATTATTAGTTTGAATATATAGAGATTGTACTTTGAAAGGGAAATCAAATAAATCGCAATTGACTATTATGAAAGGTAAACATTTGTGCTTTACTTGAGACGAAGACATTTAGGATAGTAAACTGTTTCTAATAAAAGATGTTTATATACCAGAATACTTGTATTCTAATCAACAATATCATTTAGATTGTAGTGAAGCTTCTTGATTTTTTTTTAAAGGCATCCTCCCTCTTAAGTCTTCGATTGTTATTTTAAAATTCACACTTCCGAATTGCTTAACAGGGCTCCGAGCTCTTAAACAGTAGCTCCATGGAAATCTGCAAGATGAAAATAACCCTTCATAAGAATTACAGCTTTAAAATATATTTTAGTGTAGACTATCCGGCTCGGTATAGGCTAAAATAATTATCGGTAAGAAAATGAAGAATAATATACTTTGCCTAGGCGTTGGACTTTAAAAAACTAAAACTTCTTAAAAATCTAAAAACTGTCAGTTTTGGCTCTTTCATCTGAGGCTTTTTTTCCACATCAGTATAATCATTTATCATTGAACAGTAAAATAATTTTTTAAAAATTTTTTAAGAATTATGCTTATGTTTTGCGTTAGTTTTGTTTATTTTATAAGTGTCAGTATCCATACTGTGCCATGTACATGATTTTATGTTTCCTGCAATTAAGTTACACATTATAAAATTTATCTTAAAATATGTAAAATATTTTTTCTTGAACTTCTTTTTTCTGTAATACATTTTTAAAGCGTACAGTACTGTACATAGCAAACTGTCATTAAGTACTGGCCTATACAGAGAGGTCAGAGAATATAAATAAGAATCGGTTGGTTTTATATAAAATGAGCGTTTTTATTAGTTTGGGTAATGCAGGAAATGAGCATTTATTGTACTCCTGCTTTTTTATTATCCGGCCTGCCCGTCCAGCATATTAGGCCGGATAATTGGGAGTTTACTGTAATGCTAATTGGATCGTCAATCACTGTGAATTGCCTTGTTTCGACTCCAGGGTTGATCCGAGGACAAGAGTTGTCACTAGTGAGGAAGTAATGCCGATGTTGTGTTGGTGGTCGCCTTGCAGGTTTCTTGGGTACAGAGTTGACTGTTTCTTCGTTTAACCAATTTTTCAACCCGTCGTTGTCATCCTGTTGTGCCATTTTGTTGTCGTTCGCCTGCCTCCAATTTTCATTTCGTTCCGTCGCTTGCCAAAAAAACTTACAAAAGCGGTTCTAAAATTAGAGCCTTTTCCTTTTTGCTTAGCCGGCTGGCCTGAAAATAGATTCTCTGGCGTCCCCTTTCGATAACACAAAGAAAAAACCGAAATGAATCTAAACAAAGGACTGCTAAGAGCTTGTGATTGAAAAAACTCTCTTCTTTATTCCCTTTCTTTTCTTATGCATTCCAGAGAGTGTTTTGGCCCGAGATATAAATCGAATAGCTTCTACTTCTTGAGACAACTAAAGCGCTTAGTTTTGAAATAGATATCAATATGTGCTTTCCCTGTCAGTCTCGCGTGCAACGCAATTCTAATCTGCTCTTTAGTCTAGTTATCTGGTTAGGGTTTGGCAGGTAGAGTTTCTTTTTATTTGTTTAAAGGCAACTATCGCGTATAAGTTTTTTTCCCGTCTCGATACATCCGCAAAACAGGTATAAAAAATGCCGTTTCTGCTCAAGATATTTTGAATGGATGCAAAATATCTTTAAAATGTCACTTCACTCTTCCTCTCAAACGGCACTTTTTTCTTTCTTCTCAATGAGATTATTTCTTTGGTGCACTAAAATTAAATCTATATAAATAAAAGTGAAAAGTCATAAATAGTCTATAGAACTCAGCGGCGAATCCAGGATTCGGGTCTGGGGCGGGGGGGCTGAGGTCATAAAAATTTTGTATCGTAGTGACGAATGTCAAACCTCATGGCTTATATAAACCAAAACACTTTAACTTTACAGGCTTTCCTCTCCTGACAATAAGAATCATAAAGAACACTACAATACTTTCGATAATTTAATAAAAAATGCAATGAAATAGCTGACCAAAAAATGTTTTCGACCGCGCCAACGCTACAAGTGCAAGTGGAATGACTAGAAAAGTAGGAAAATTTTCGAGCCTGTCAAGTCGGAAAGCAATGTTGTCACGATTTTATTACTATTCTTTTAAAATGAAAATTAAGATCAAACAGTTGTAGCGATTTTCAATTAAATCAAGAATTTTGGTTTAGCTCTGGGGGGCTGCAGCCTGATAGCCCCTCTCCTGTATTCGCCACTGATAGAACTCTATGTAAGCTAACGCTATAGAAATACAAGCTGCTGAATAGTTTTTCAAATTCTGCTCACAAATGCTATGAAGTAAGAGGCAGATTTTAGTGAAAGTTTCGTAACAATTAATTCCTATTGAGTAAAAATGTTATAGATATTTTAAATCATTTAGTTGCCACTCGCAATTCATTAGAACACCGGGAATCCAACTAATTGGGGGTGACCTCTGTTCGGATTTCTGATTATCCGAGAAATTCGGTAAAATACTCTTGATATACCAGATGTAGTAGAGTGTTGACTCTACTGACGGTACAGGGACAAACAAGTTGAGGGTAAAAAGAAGATATCTGAGTTTGTTTCTACCCATTAAGGTGCTGTATTCATTCTTAAAGACCAATTCGAATGCTTCTCTTAAGTTAGGAATAAACATTAGCTTTGTTTCTGATTCTTAACTGTTATTTTCCCTTCATTTTTCAGTAAAAAATTTTCAGAAAATTAAAAAAAAGATGTCCGGATTATTTCTACTGTATTTAAATTTTGCATCATTCTTTAAAAATTTTTAATAGCTTATGGAAAAAATTCGTTTTTGGTGGTTTTAAAAAAAAACGCTTGGTACATTCCTTAACTTTTTCGGGAACTACGAGATTTTGATGTAACCGATATTCTCATTCTAATTTTTTTTTAAATTCAAGACGGTAAGATGAATTTGTTGGTTATAATGTTTTATATAAAGATATTTTTACATTAAAAATATTATATTTTAAAAAATGGTTCATCCCAAACAATGCCAGGCATATCAGCTTGTTGTCAATAAAATTCACCTTTTCGTGCAACGTTTTGCTTAATTGGTACTGTGGTTCTGCATTTGAATAATTAGTAGATTTTAATTAATTACTAGATAAATTTGACATTTAATCAGTAAGTATATAACGTGCTTTGCTTAAAAATTTTCTTCCGCTTAATAAGTACGCTTTGCGTCTCTTCATACGCTGTAGTGTTAGTTCAGGAGACAGTCACTGGCTTTCTCTCTGTGTCCACAGAGAACTATTAATTTACTTAACCACTTGAAATGTTTGTCGTCTGCATATTGTCATTCCCGCTGGATATTAAGTTCATCGTCACCGCTTTTCGATCCATTGGGATAATTGTACTGTAATTGTGATACAGTGGAACGGTCGTCAGTAATTCGTATTTTTCTC
>BGPR01000250.1:807849-824712 GCA_013235015.1 Araneus ventricosus
TGGAACGGTCGTCAGTAATTCGTATTTTTCTCTGCTCCCTTGAATTTCCCATATAGGTTTTTGTACAGTAATTGTGATGCAGAGGAACGGTCGTCAGTACTTCGTATTTTTCTCTACTCCCTTGAATTTTCTATATAGGTTTTTAAAATTATTCAAAATTATTTTGATTGATTCGAAACTAAAAATTGTAAACAATAGTTTTTATTTCTGAATTATTTTCGTCAGTTAAATACTTCCATACCTTGTATTCTCAGTAATCATAAGTGAATAATTTTTTAAGGTCCTTAATTTGTCCACTCGAGGACTTAACTTGCTTCACAGTGGCGTGGCGAGGGAGATATAGATGCCCCAGTCACTGGTTTTAAGGGGGCGCCATGGGCCTAAACATTAATGCGATTATGCCCCTTTTTAACTGCTTAAGGATTTATCCGAGTTATCTCGTCTTAAATACAGTAGGTTACAAAATAACTCGGTCCTTAAGCGGTTAAAGTGAAATATGATGAAAGAGAAAAATAGCATGCCCCGGGCACCATTTACCACTACTAAGCCACTGATAATGACTGGGGGCGAAAAAATGATATTATGACCCAGGCGCCACTTACCCTTGCTACGACGCTATTGCTTCATAATGTATACAGTAAAAAATTTCTCGCTTTTGTACACATACACAAATTTGTACATGTTAGATGTAAATTGCACTGTTTTTGATGTTTCATTGTATAGTTGTTATATTCAAAGTGCTGTATATTGTTTATTTATTAAAATTATTGATTGGCATCGTTATTTTTAAAATTTTCAAAAAAAAAAAACTTAATTATTATTACTTTATTTATTAAATTACTTACAGTTTAAAAAATTTCAGTTTTCTTGTGCATTTTTAGACCCAGTGAAAGTAATTTTTTGACTAAAATTTAATGAAATTAATAATTGTTTAATAATTAAATTCCGAAATTATTAAAATATTCTATTGTCATTGAGGACAGTCACAAGTGCACAAGATTTCAAAACACTAGCACATCAAGAAGTGAGTGAAAAATCGATTGCAAAGTTCCATCTTTGCAAACATGAAACAAGTCAGGTTAAATAAGTGTGGAAAAGAACGGAAATAACTTTGGAGGAATGCTTAACTCCATAAAATCGTGATTTGTAATAGAAAAAGTCATATGAAACTGTGCATCATTCAAATACGTATCGAGGTAAAAGGTAACTATTAAAAAAATTGTACGACGTTAATAGAAATTGATTCGCGTTGCAAAGTATTCCACCCCATAAAAGTTAAATGAATGCTTGCATGTCACACTGTTTAGTTTAGACAAGAGATCTTTGTAAGTGTAATTTACCCTCTGAACCGTGAAAATGGTTGTTTGATTTATTACTTCTCGTTACTGGAAAGCTTTTGTTTTTGCGAAAGATTTCGAAAAGAAATTACAAAAATTTCGAGAGGAGGCATGAAAAAAGCTCTTCTTATTTAAGCGGAAGTACCGATTTAGCTGGCATTGTTTCAAGTATCTTGATACGGAGCATGTTCGTGTATCTATCGGATGGCTGAAATATAGTTTATGTAACAACAGAGAGAAACGCACTCCCGCGCAGATACATCAAGCTCAGCGGCAGGGAATTTGACTGCTGGATTGACCTCTATCTTTTATTCATTATTTCTTTTGTTTGTCGAGTTCATTCAATACCGGTGATCATCTTCAGCGCACATTTCCCTTTCTGGAACGCACGCGGGGTCATTCCGACCCCGAATAGTTAGACAATTTATGGTTTTATTGGCTCTTAGAATATTTTTCCGTGCATATAAGTTATATTTCAGATTATTTATTAGTTTATATTAGAAAAAATAAAAACAAAATGAAATAAAATTCTCGGTCTGAAAGCGGAAGCTTAGTTTCCTTATTGTAAAACAGAGAGATCCATTCAAAGTGTGCCCTTGACAGATTTATTACTTCAAATTAATAAACTATTTAATTCATTGCCATGGAAGTTTCACTAAAACCTTCTTTATGCTTCATAGTATTAATGATAAAAATTTGAAAAAAATGTATTGAGTAGTTTGAATTTAAATGCATCGGCTGAAACTCTCTCTTCCTTGAAAAGGGAAAGTACCCATCCGGAGGGTCGAATCTCTGACCCATAGACTAAATTGATGGGTACCTTACCAACTGAACCAGAAGGGCCCATCATTAGTAGGCGTTTCTGCTTTTTCTTTAATACCAGATACGGATTCACCATCGGGTTTCGATTTCTATTGGGTACAAATTTTTTTGCGTATAACTTTTATTTATATAGATGCTTCATAGTATTTGTGAGCAAAATTTGAAAGAAACTAATTCGGTAGTTTGGATTTCTAATAGCGTACAAACTATTTGAGTTTTACGTTCATTACATTTTTACATCGTCAGCAGAAGAGCTTTAACTGCACGTGCACAATTGAAACATAGTTTTTAATGAATAAAAATTTAACTATTTAAGAAATTGACACGAAAGTTCCCTTATGCTTCATCATAGTATTTGTGTGCAAAATTGGAAGAAAATCTGTTAAGTAGTTAAAGTTCCTATAGCGTACCAAAAACAATTGTTTCAGTTTTATTTATATAGATAGTATCCGTGATGTCCCTAGTTTTACCCTAACAAAAAATAGTTTGAATACGTTTCTCTGCTTTTAAATAATTGGTTCTAATACAGCTTAGAATTAGTTGGCGTTTTTCTGGACGACTAGAGGCATAATTAAAGAGTGTGGGACCTCCGGCAAATGTGTGGTGCTCATTAGGGGGTAAAAGAGTAGTAGGATCTATGTGTCTATATAAATGCAATACCTCGAGTGGGGGGCCTCTACCATTTTGCCGCCCTAACTGTTACCACCCAGTAGTTATGCAAATGTGATGACTTCATCCTGATTTTCAAATTTAAAAGTATCTTCAAATTCAATGATCGATTTATAAAAAGATTCTAACTTTGCTAGTAAATTTATTCGCTTACAACTCGCATTTTGAATATTTTCCTATTTACACGACAACATATCACCACATGTTCACCAATCCTTATTCTCGGGGCGGCCCCCCGGGGGGGAATAAAAATAAGAAGAAATGTCTGGCATTCTTTTTAAGGTACAGGAATCCGTTTTGGTATGATAAGGAACTACATCACTTGCTGAAATGAGGTTTCCACAGAATTCGAAGCATCTGTACTTTTATTGCCTGTCATTTTGTGCAGATGCTCCTCTGGTGTCCATCTTTGAGCTAGAATGGATATTTCTGAACAAAATAATGTAATTCCAGTACAAAGAAATCTGATGTAACATTTCTGTAGTAGGTTTTTTACTTTCTCGTATACGAAGTATACAAAAAAAAAGTATTGTGAAAGTCAAAAAATTCGAACTCGAGATTTTGACGAATCTCCACGTTTTAGACCTTCCTGAGTCCGAAAAACACAATTTTGGAATTATGTCTGTCTGTGAACACGATAAGTCGAAAACTATTAGGGCTAAGGGGATGAAATTTGGTATGTGGTCTTTAAACATAATTTGTAGGTTTCTATCAAATTTTGGACAAAATCCGTCAACGGGAAGTCTGTATGTCCGCTGTCATGTGAACACTATAACTCAAAAACTTGAATAACTAGGTGGATAAAATTTGGTACAGTTTTATCGTCATGAAAATTTTGGGCCAAATCCGTCAAAGGGTTGATTGTCTGTCGGTCTGTATAATCGCATACTTGTAAAAATTATATCTCATAAGCCCTTTGGCTTCGATAAATAAAACTTGGTATCACGGATGCTAACATTAATTATAGATCTGTGCCCAATTTTTATCTCAATCGGTTAAAAAACAAGCGTTCAAATTGCATATTTAATTCAAAATGCACATTGCGACCGTGTGTTGGCGAGCGTTTCGCTTATTTTACTTAAGTTAGTGGCGGTCTACGAAGGGAATTGTAGCGAGCCGCAAACACGCGTTTGGAAATTTTTTCAACCACCTGAATCGAAACTTCGTTCTGACATTCTCCAGATAGAAGGTATGGTGAAATCTTGCGTGATATTTGTAGTAAGATTTCGTACTCAAGAACGTCAAATTAAGTTGTGGTACCTCAGCGCGCGTAAAAATTGAGAACATACGCAATTTTTTTTGCAAAATATTAAGTTTTGGGGAATTCATGAATTTGATACGTTTCATTGTAAATCACCATTCATAATTTTTTTCTCAAAATAACCAGAACTTGGGTAAATACTGGGTGTTTACCCACCCCACATTACTGGTCGTATGCGAGAAAGTTTCGGGGAGGCCGCTAGTTGCTAAAACAAATGAGCATTTCAGAGATCCATTGCCGGCAGGCGAAGAACAGACGAATTCTGTGGCGCAGATTCTTTGAAATTTTTTGGAGCTCTCTCCTCTGAAGTTTGGAAATATTTTAATTCGTACGCCCTATTTTCTTCATATTTGTGCCCAAATCGCTGCGCTGGCTAGTCACTTTTAGTAATACGATAAGAATAGAAACAATGATTTTTTTTCAAATACCTCAGTCAAAAAATCCATCCTCAGAACTTTGAGATGTATTACCCTTTTGCATATAAGGATTATCTTAAGAGAAATTGGCATAAAAAAAGATAAAATAAATATTATCCTTAAGTCTTTCGAAAATGTGTTTCGATATAGTCCTTTTATCATTTTGTGTGAATTTTAGAAACTCAAGAGTTCTTTAAGGAACGAGACCAATGACGCGGCTTAAATTGTTCAGTAATTAGTTATTCCGTTAAAATTGAAAGTGAGATGCTTATATTATTTACTAGCCGCCCTCGGCGACCAGCTTGTTCGCCGAGATTCAATTTCAATTGAATCTCTTATGCATAATTTGATATTCATGGTTCCCTTAACAATTTTAAAATTTAAATTGTGATAGATATTTGCACCTGTTCTGTTTGTTGTCTGCATGAATGTCAGTAATGGAATCAAGTAACTGGCTGTGTCAGGCAACATCAGATTGCACGTTGTCGGCATCAACTTCACTCTTATTCCTTTTGCAAAATTTGCATTTGATTTTAACTTTAAAATGGCGCGTCACATTTTACTCCCAGCCGCATGCTAGCTAAATGTGCTGATTAAAACATAGCATTAAACATTAAGATATTACCTTAGCTTTCAACAATGATAGAGAAACACGCAAATAAATGTTTGTTTAAACAATGAAAACGGTTTGAATTGCGTTGCAACAATGGAAAGTATTGTTGTAAATTATGCCAAAAAATATTTTTTTTTAATTTATTAAAATTAGAGAAAAAATCGTACGGCAACATAATTGATATCATTGAAAAGGTAATGTTTTGCACTTTCAGGTGGCATAAAAATCATTTTTGTGCTGTTATATTTTCAGAAGTTATTAAGGACAAACGCCCAAATTTCGCTTACTTTTTAATTAATTAAAATCCTAATTAAAATTTCAAAAAAGGGCTCTGAGGTGCACATTCCCACCCTCCAAAGTATGTTTGTGCCAAATTTCGTAGCTCTAAGTCCAGTGGTCTGCCCTGTAGAGCACCAACACACACAGACAGACAGACACACACATTCTCCTTTATTATTAGTAGAGATTTTTTTAAAAGTCGCTTATTACAATATCATTTGCTTATGATAAATGCCTATATAATGTAGTAACAGTGCTTTATTATACACTATAAAGCCTATCTATTTCAATTCTTTTAAAGTTTTAAGTATTACCAATACCCGTAGTAGTCTGCTGCTGATTTATTTGTAAAATTATAAACTATTGGCTTTTCTCAAGTCTTTGAACAACGGGGCAGTTACACAATAGAAGAAAAATGGGATAGACTTCATTTGAATACACTTGGTTTTGTACAAAATCTGTGTTGTATTTTCTCCTTCAAGTATTTAGAAAAGGCCCTCAAATATTTTCCAGCGCGATAAAGAGTTGTTTAGGTTGAAACAAATAACTTCCAGAATAAGTTGCAAATGTGCTGTTTGCGGGACTTCCATCAAAATAAATAAGTTTTAAAATTTAATAAAACAATTTTTAAAAACACTTTCGGTGTAGTACAAAGTAGAACTGGTTTTTTTTTTAATTTAAATTTTCTAATTTTTAATCCTTACCTTATAGTTCATTATTATAAATATTATGGAAATTTGTAATCGATTTTCCCCCAAATTCACACCAGGTGGCGCCACGCTTATGGAATCAAAATTTAATTTAATTAATTGATTAACTGATAATTAAATTCTGTTGCGTATTTTCATCCAGATCAAATAATTGTACAAAATTCGGAAACACTAGCATAGAAGAGAATCGATAACGAAATTCAATCTTTACAAACCTGAAACAAGTCGAATTAAATCAAAGTGTGTAAAAACGTATTATTGCAGCTGAACCGATCGAATCTAATTTTACACATTTGTACCCCTCCATCTAAAATTCCGATATACCAGCAGACACGCGGGGTCATAATGACTTTTATCTCAGTAATTCGTAGGTTCCAAGTGCTTTTGTTCGGCGATTCGGTTTCCTGAAAAAGCGAGCTCTTAAGTTTCAAAAGATCGTAAGTATTGCTTGCCGCGGTGAAGAGAGGGAATTTAATCTGGTTACTTTCTGTAAGATAACTCCCGAAGCCATGTGGGTCGTCGTATTTCTGGATTCTTTTCTTTTTAGTTCGAATCCCGTTTTAAGCCATCGGCGTCTTTCTTTTTATCATTGCTTTAAGCCTGACTTTCCCCGAATTTTTAATCGGATCTTGAGCTTTGCTTTCGTCTTTATGAGCCCGGAAGCTAAGAGGGCTTGTTAACGAAAGAGATCATAAGCTTATCTTCGGAGATTTTAGCTTCTTAACTTGTAATTCGTTGTAAAAACAAACTTTGCATTGTTAAACATTCGGACTCTGCATACAACAGTGAAGTACGCGCTGTAGAATTCTTCATCTTTTTTCTGCAAGTTGTCCCATCTCTTCTCCTCTCTTAGTGGTTTTTTTCCCTTCGCTAATATTTTTTATAAATTTTGTTTTGGTTAAATCTCGAAAACAAATATAGTTTTTCTGGTTTACGTGAAAATAGGATAGTAAATAATCCAAATGTCCATTATATAATCCAGCTCCGCTCTTGGCTTATAAAATCCAACACACCTAGTCAATCAAAGTGGTCTTTTTGTCATTTTATTCCTTTTTGTTTGGGATGGAATATATTTATTATTATTTTATTTATTTATTTTGAAATAACTGATGAATGATAATTCGTGTTTTATTATTTCATGGTGTAATATTTTATTTATAAATTTTTAGGCAGACTATTATGTAAGAAAATATCTCATTGGGCTTGACTACAGTGAGCTTTTATTTAAAAAATACGTCAGCTGTTAGAGTACAGGGCGTAATAATATTTATGACCTTAAAAAATTGTATAGCTGCACGTTAATTGTGAAGGAAAACCTGGTTTGAAGCATGATTAACGAGTGTAATGAAGTATTCTCGCGAAGTTGTTTATTGGGATTTTTAAGCGTGTCGTTGCGATTTTGAAATTGCGTTATCTTGCACCAAAATTGACCCTATATTAACCCCTTGCCATACGATTTTATTTAACCTCCTAATTAGATGCCACCACCTATTTGGGATATTTTTTATTATTTAAATCTATTTAAAGATGGTAAATGATACGTGAGACATTTAAGCGTACCCAGATGATTTTTATATTTAAAATTGATTGCTGCATTGAATTGAATACGGATTTAAATAGCAAAAATTCTGTAATTCGATGCACGTGTCCGAGACGTCATTGTATGTTAAGGGGTTAATTTAACTCGCAAACACACCCGTGATCCCACCATTTCTCTTTTGTTAACCGCTAACTTAAAAGCCCGAGAATACTCGTGCATCGAATTATCGCATTTTTAGTCTTAAAACTAAAATTTAATTATTACTTAGCTTTATAATTTTATACAAAAACTACTTGGAATCTATAAACATCTCAAGTATTATATGCCTTCTGATACGAATGAAAACGACAGCCCCTTTCCAAAACAGAAGGGATCATCTTAGTGGATAGCAAAGGAAGCCTTCTGAGATGAATGAAAACGACAGCCCCCTTCCAAAACAGAAGGTATCATCTTATTAGATAGCAAAGAAAATGAAACTGTTAAGGGGTTAAAAATTTTTTAATTTTGTCAGCACTCTTCGACCTTCATGGGTGGTTTAGAAGGAAAGGATTAGAGCAGCAGAAACGGGGTGATTCATTTTTACTGGGGGTTTGGGGGTCGATTTATCCTGTGCGTGTATTAGTGTTTCATATTAATTTAACGTTATAGCTAGGTAGGAAATGCGAGCTATATATAAAATGTTGATTTTATAATTGTTTTAATATTTTTATGCCCGAAAAATGACTTATTTATGACTTTAAATGATGTATGTATTATAAGTTTTATATGAATGGAATGTTTGAAAAATGAATGACTGCCGAAAATGATTGAACGAGTTAAATTTGATTTATTTTTGTTGAAAATTTTATTTGTATCTGAAATACAATTTGTATGCACACAAAAAAAATCTATTCAGATATTAAGGATATTTTTTTTGAAAGCCTTAATTACAATCCTAACAATTTGCAGTCAAAATGACCCCTCGCGTTTTGAGTCAAAATCAAACTGGATGCGCGCACTAAATGCAATTTTTTAGCGTGTTTTTTTCACTTTCACATAGTAGCTGTAGGGTCAAAATAATTTTCATAATCAAAAATAGTTATCTCTCTAACCTTACATATCTCAACCTACAGAGCTTTAGGTAAATGAAATGAATCCCGATAAAACGTGAACGGTTTTATTTCCGGGTACTTGGAATCCTTTTATTTGAAAATAATTTTAAATCTAGTATCAGTAGTCAAAGTAAAAAGAAAATAATTCAAAAATAACGAGTGTTTTCACAATTCTGACAGAAGTTATCGTGTTCTCACGATATCGTAACGCTCCTTTTCAAGGTCGCTTCGCCCCTAATTTCCACACAAAAGACAATAAAATGGGAGCAGTTGCTCAATAAATCATCATGCATGTGTTGTTTGAAAATGGCTTCTTTTTTCTATTAGTCTAGGCAAGTGTTGCTTTGTTTGCTCACTGGTCTAGTTTTTGTCATTATGGTACCGAATTTAATGTATTTTCCCAAAATTGATTTTGTACTCCGATTTTTTGCATGCCTTGTTCTTCTGTGAACTACTGTTGTCACTTTAATATTTAGTAGTCTTGAGTGACAACAGCTGTTAAATTAAAGTGTTTAGTATAGTATAGCAACGGATTCGGAAACCCTCCGCGCTTTTGCGCATGCGCCGAGTGGAGTTATTCTCATCAAAATAGGGGGAAAGTGAAGAATGGAAGGGTGATGTTTACATTTTACTGAGCATGATCGAACGAAGAACTCCGGAAATGCGCTCATATGACTCATTGCCTGACACCCCTTTCCGGTGTAAAATCGTCCAAAAGTGGTAGTCTCGGAATCCGTTGCTGAAGAGTATTCTTGGAGGAAGTTTACCCAGCATTCGTCGTAGCATGCTGTTCTGTTATATCTGATGACCATTACTTTTTGTTGTTGCACTCTCCATCTAGCTGTCGTATGTCGCGTTGTTCTAAATAAATATGAAATTTTAAAGTAAGTTCATAGGAAATCGGAGAATATTAAATTGCTTGTAGTAGAAAGAAATTTCATTTACATTTACGGGGCAAAAAAATTGTGTATTCTTCATGTACATTTCTTGCAAATACTTTATAGTTTCGAAACAGTTGTAGTCTTCTCTTTTGAATTTTTTTTTTCCCCTTTGACAATTAATTGCATCGCATATTGTGCTTTAGGAATTAAGTTGGTTAAATTTTATATTAAATAAAATTTACATTTAAAATTCGAAAGTTCAAAAGATAATAATTAGGAGAATATAATTTCGTTCCTGTACTAGTTCTTTTACTCAGATCCGGGGTTTATTTTAAAGATAAAAAAAAATGTCAACCTATTTCTTGATCTTTATCTGATGCGATTAAGAGATGTTTTTGTGAGCAGCAAAAAGAGCTTTTTCTCCTCCTACTAATCCCGGCATTTATGTTTTTATTCAAAAATCGATTGAACGTGAAATCTAAACTAAAGCAGTCAGTTCTTGTTATAGGTCAGATCTTGCGAAAGTGTGGTCTTGCTCTTTCTTTTTAAGAGCGGATATTCGATTTTCTCTAGGGGCTGTCCATAAATGATGTCACACTTTTTTTCAATATTTTTGGGCCCCGGCCCCACCTTTGTCACAAAGTGTCACACTTCATCATACCTCCTCCCCCCCTTGTCACATGTCACGCTATATTACATAAACAAATACTTGTAGTTCAGGATCAAAGCACTACGTTATAGATCACATTTCAAATTTTATTTTTAAACTTTAACTCTGTGTTTTAATGACATTTGTGAGAATAACAATAATAATGATTATATGTGTACTTATTTTATATGAGATAAGATTAAGGTTTACAACAAAAAACCTAATTAATATACAATAGTAATAAAATATTAATATAAAAGAGCAATTGAAAACAGTAGTATTTTGGAATTTGATATATTTTGCTTTAAATCTTATCTTTACTTTATGAACACAAAATACTCTTAAACAGTTTGAATTTAATAAAATCAATAAGCCAAATCAATCGTCTCAATAAGATCAACCTGTTTGTGCCACTACCAGTTCTACCACTCACCCAGGTGGGGCGACGTATTTTATGTTGGACATTTCAAGGGTGTGGCAGGGAGAGCTACCATATTCTCAGAACTACCCTTAATGCCTTTTTCGAAAAGAAAGGAATATAAGTGAAAAAAATTCACATGAAAGTTGTTTTAGCCCGGATTAAAAAAATACCCTCACATTTTGGTAATTTCAAAATAACTTCAAAATTTAATCTGCTGATTTTAAATGTTTTTATTTTAACTAAAATGTGTGATGTCACACTTCTTGTTACCCCTCCCCCCCTTGTCACAATTTCACAAACCCCCTTCCCCCCTCCAAGCGTGACATCATTTGTGGACGGCCCCCTAGTGAATTTGTCCTGTCTCGGTATTCATCTAAATCTTTACTAGCTTTCATTGTTTTCTGGCTCCATGTATTAACTCATTAACGCCCAAATAATTTAATGCATAAATTTCAGTAAATTTATGTTAAATTACATATAAAACATCAGGACTGGTTAAGTAAAATTAAAATCGGAGAACATTTTCTTTTCTTTTTTTTAGAAAAATTTTAAAACATCGGCAAAAAATCATTTTTAAAACTCTTTTCTTCGGTAAAATATCAAAAAATAAAAATCACTTTTTAATTCCTTGCATTACATCAAAAATAAATCAAGGCAAAAAAAAAAATCAAAATGACGACACTTTGACTTCAAAATCTGGCTAACTGGTTGTATATACCTGCTGAAAACTATTTAGAATTTGGCAATATTGTATGTTCTCGGAATTCCGAAACCCTCCGCGATTTTGGGCATGCGCCAACCGGAATTGATGTCGCCAAAATAGAGGTGAAGTGAAAAATTGAGGGGGAGATGTTTGCATTTTACTTAACGTTATCTATCAAAGGACTCCGGAAATATGCTCATCTTACTCATTGCCTGTCGCCCCTTTCCGGAGTCAAATCGTTCAAAAGTGCTAGTCTTGGCATTTTGAAACGATCAGTACCTATTAACTGCATAGAAAAATCAAAACAGAAACAATGGAATGCACCCAGTTCAGCCACGGAAGTGAAATGTAACTGTCTAATAAATAGGACGCTGGACGTTAACGGATTAATATAGAGAATCCCGCTACTGTAAATGATGCATTGACATGATGCGTAAAATAATATAATAGATATGTGCCTTTGACAGGTACTTTGGTATTTCCCCGTGATTTTGCATATTAAACGAGAGTTCATATGAATTACACGATTTACGTATTCATCCTTGCGATTTACTAATTGCTTTGCCAAAATACAAATCATTTTGAAGTATTAGAGTTAGGTTGGGAAAAAGTTAGTTCTACTTATTTCGCGATGCCGTGGCGTAGCTAGAGTGAGTGGTGCCCGGGGCATAATATAATTTTTTCGCCCCCTCTAGTCATCATCAGCGACTTAGCAAGAGTAAATGTCCCCCGGAGCATGGTTTTATTTTTTCTTCTGATCACATTGGACGAGATAAACGCATTAACGTTTTGTCTCCAAAGACTGGTCCCTTCGCTACGCCACTGAGCAAATGCGTCGTCCTAATGAATGAGAGCGAGACATATAGAATAGTTGCATAAAAGTGAATTGGAGGCCACCCGCCAAAAAAACTGTGTAACCCTGCATGTATTAGCATCGTGGAGAGTTCATCTCAAATTTCTGAGTGAAACGCAAGAGAATGTAATGTATCTTCTTACACCAACGGTTTATTTCTATGTAACTATCCTATTAATCTTTATTTTTGATGAAAATTAAGTAGCTTCATCATTTGTACACTTGGTAAGTTTGGTTTCCTTCCACAAGTTTGGCACATTGAAACACTTCTATTTAGTATCTTTAAAAATGTCCCGAGGTCTTTCATTTTCCTGTTAAGTTTGATCTTGCCTGGGAACACTGTTCGGTTAATCTTTCCAGTCTCCTTTGGAAATTGCTGGAGCTCTATTGCTGCGATTAAGTCTCGTTGCGTTGCTGCGAAAAATTTCTCAAATATTTGTATTGCGAGCGCGGCGTCCACACTTTGAAAGGATGGACTGGGATAAACTTTTAATCAAATCCGTCGAACCAGATCTCAGGCTGTGTTTAAGTTACTTGACCTCTGAATTCATTTTAGTAACATGTTGGAGAGACATTCTTTACTTAGTGCAACCCTTGAACTTAATGTGTAAAAGCGTCTTTTCAAGTTTGTTGATCGACTCCTATATTCTGTCGAAATAAGCATTTTTTCAACATATTTAATGCAGCAGTACCTTTATTAACTACATAAAAATGAGTGGGGAGTAGTGGTGAAACTGTACAGCAGGGATGCCGATAGCCGAGTCGGGCTCCCTGGCAAAGCACTGGATTACGGGGCCCTCGCTAGCATTAACGCCACCCCATGCCCCTGATGCCTATAACCTCTAGGGTTATCGTACCTGTTTCATGAGCATGGAGTGGAAAGGCGAACAAAACCCTCCGCTGGGCCAGCGCCCCCATCGGTACTTTATTAATGAATCGGAAAGCAAGTTTAACATGAGGGTAACAGGTAATGAATCTTGAATAACATAAGTACACATACAAACACAAACAGAAAAACAAACAATTTCGCGCACAGAATGATATCACAGATTATATAAATTGGCTGGTAGGGTTAGTATTCTTGACATGTATCCACATTGCTGGTTTAGATTTAGTCCCCATAAAAGATTCGGGATCGTTCAATATTAGTACAGGAATTATTAATCATCAAGAATTGCACGGGCGAAGAACATGTTATACAAGAGTAATTGAGATGAATTGAACAGGAAGTCTAAATATTTAACAAGTGGTTACATAGTTAGTCTTAAGAGATTCAGTACCCTAACAGGATGTGAGACTATTATCATTTGGGATATTATCGATAGGAAATTTTGACATGGAGAACATGAACAAATAAAGCAAATAAGTGTAATAACCTTTCAATAGAGGGGAGAACATAACTTAGGTGGTCTCCAGACAAGATATGCGACCGATGACTGTGTGGCAGTCTGAAAATTTCTGTTCTTTGGAAGATTGGGAGCAATTCCACTTGGACTAATATGGTAAAAAGAGGATGATGAATACAAAATCACAGATGGTGAATACGAAGATGATGAAAACGGGGAAACCAGGAGCAGAAGGGGCTACTGCGAGTCTGATCTGAAGAGGTCATTATAGTTAGTGATGTGGGCAATGATATCACGGATTTTGATGCGGGATAATTGGTTGGAGGCTACGCTTCTGTACCATTCTTTCTCAAGATGAACACTAGGTTTGGTCATATGCCATGATGTCGTCAGGATGCAATATCTTGCATAGTGAATTGGGGGTGCCCTCTTCGCCACAGCTACAGTTTGATGTGTGGGGCAGGTGGAACCTTTTAAGGAAGTATTGGAATGGGCCGTGGCCTGTGAAGAACAGCACTTCGGCTCTGCCCCAGTTGGAAGGTGAAAGCGAGACTTTCGGCAGGCTGTCGTGGACTTACCTTCCTGTTTTACCTTCATCCCAATTCTTTTGCCATGCGTTGATCATCACGAATGAACTTGTAGCCACCTATTGTAATTTCGATTAATATAACGAGAATGTGTGAATTTTATATTCCGAGAAAATAAATGTAAAAATGTAATTTAACTCGTACCGGGGCCCCGTTTGTCATGGATAAAAATAAAATATTCTTGAAAATAAGAATATATTTTTCTTTATCCCGGGCCAGCGGGCCCCGGAGATTTTGTCCCTCCTCTCTCGGTGGGCCTGCTATAGAGTGGCAGGACTAGCAAAATGCCAGAAGCCCTTAGTCTTAGGCGACCCGGCCCAAGATGTTATTACATAGGCACTACTACTACCCTACTCTCCAGGAACGAAAAATAATTAAATATATTAATAAATCAATACCGTGCCGAATAGCACAAAACTAAATGATAGTCCCCTGCCATTTATTTTCTAAAGAGCCCGCCCTAGAGGTTTGCTTTATTGAATACCATGTGTTTAATTCACGACTGAAAGCATATGAAAACTGTGGCAGTGGAATATCTTTCTCTTTAGCTTGTGAAAATTGCACTTAATTCCAACCCGTCTGCGCTGTTCATATGCATTCTCTTCGTATATGAACATACGAATGAGTCGTGGGTTGAATGCATAACAGCAAAACTGGTGAATTATGGGTAAGGTACCATTAGGCAACACTGGGTAGCTGTTGTAGACAATCCCTAAGCATAGCTTATAATTTCCTCCAAGTTCTCGCATTCTTTCAAATGATTCGTTTTTCTCGAAACACCTCATTTGTAGTTATAGCATTCACCCAGCGATAGGAACATACGATGAGTCGGTTAGATGTTAAGTAGCTGATATCAATAACTAGGGGTGGAAACGCCTTCGCTGGCTTTCACCCAATATCATTGCGAAATGTTACTTCTTCACCCAATTTTAAATCACCATAATGAAAGTGCTTTTTGTTCTCTGAAGATGCCGCTTACAGCACCAGTCTTAGATGATTTGTCCGGGTATGAAATAGATTTAGTTTTGTTAGTCTTCAGTAGCCCCTGTTATGAGTTTGATCTCTCTGATTTATTAGAATGCCTTTTTACTTTTCGATTGTGCTTAGGAAATGGAGTAAAAGGAGAAAACAATTCAGGTTTTAATTTTTTTAAGAATTCAAAGAACCGTTGATTTGTTAAACTGGCGTCGAAACCGGGGGTTTCCGGGTGCGAAACTCGGTTCCATTTTAGTTCCGCCGTGCCTGATGCCCGTTCAATCTGGCGCCGAGGATAAAACGTCCTCCCGCAAATATGGCTCGGAAGTTTCGAATATCAAGTGTCAACCCCGTTGTTTGATCATGATCCGTCCAAAAATAGCCATCTTGTTACTTCAAAATGGGACGTTAATATAACTAAATGTGTTAGAATAGCGTTTATCTTTAGAAAAATTGCATCAAAATTTGACTTAATTATTTTGTATTCATGTTGAAACATATTTAATAAAGTACTCTAGTTGTACGTTAGCTATTTGTTTATTAAAATGAACTTTAACCGAAGATCATTGGTTTTGCAGCTTTTATAATAAGATTTTACTTTATTTGTTGTAAATCTGTCATAACTGCACGTTTGTAAAGTTGAGCTCGCTATTTGATTCGAAATGCTTGGTGGTCAATATTATCGGAAGATGGAGTTCGAATCCTAAGTGGGAGATAAATACTTTTGAAATATATTAATTTCACGCCTAATCATAATAAATTCTAAGATTTCTTTCACGAAAATATATTACAGTAGAGCCCGATAATCCGAACTAATTGGGGCTGACGTTTGTTTGGATTCTGGGGAATTCGGATTATCCTGGGAATTCGGTAAAATACTCTTGATATACCAAATGTAGTAGAGTGTTGACTCTGGGTGCTCTATGAAGGCGTAGGGAAAGAGCACGAGGTGATTCGCACGGTACAGGGGCAAACAAGTTGAGGTAAAAAGAAGATATCCGAGTTTGTTTCTACTCATTAAGGTGCTGTATTCATTTTTAAAGGCCAATTCGAATACTTCTTTTAAGTTAAGAATAAACATTAGTTTGTTTCTGATTCGTAATTCTTATTTTTCCTTCATTTTTGAGTAAAATTTTTTCAGAAAATTAAAAAAAGTTCGGATTATTTGGAATTTCGGATTCCCAGGGTTCTACTCTAGTTGTAATGAATGCTGCCATGCCTCAAAGTTTGTTTTGATTTGCCTTAATTTTTTTATAGTTAAGTGAAATCATTACAACCAACTTTAGAGTTGTTTCTTAAATTTTGCCTGGAATAGCCTAATTGCAACGGCAACGTGGTTTGGATTACGGAGTTCCGCTCTGTGAGAAGAAATCACTTTGCACCTCCACATCAGAATTAATAAATGGTTAATTTAATTTAGAAGTGGACAGATCTGAAAAATTAAATTTGGAATAATGGGGAAAGAGAAAAGGGAAGAGGACTTGCTGTCTGGGGTGCATGTAGCAATGGTGTGGAAATTAAGAATTTAAATTGAAATTACGTTGCTCGTTACCCTCAACAAAGAAACTGCTGCTGGCTAGGCAAATAAGAAGAAAAATGGAAAACAAAACACGAAAATATGGTGGTTAAACAACTCCTGCCAATAGCCTAATTAAAACTGCGCGATATCATACCTCTAATTGGCTATTTATTTCTGTATATTTGTGTGAA
>BGPR01000250.1:827482-851189 GCA_013235015.1 Araneus ventricosus
CGCCACTTTACGAATCGTGTATCAACATTTGTTCGTTCATAAAGAGTAAAATCTTGGCTGACATTATAAGAAGTACAATTTGATTTATACCGCATTGAAAATATGCTAATAAGTAGGATAAATAATCGAAATTTATTTTAAAATTATCTCCAAGCGAACATTATTTATCCAAGTCATATTAGTTTTTTTGAACTCCATAAATGCTTTAAGAGGAAAAAGTAGGAGTTATTGCAACTCTCTCCTTTTCGACTCGAGTTGAAATACAGGTTTTGCTTTGATTTGTTAAGATGACTACTGCAGTTCATCATAGAGTCCTTCACTTCTAAGTAATTCTAAAGAAGTTCAGTCTTAGAACTAGTTAGTTTCGCCACTGACGAAATTAGCACATTAATTGGACAACGTTCTGCGGCGTTACGAAACCTCATCGAATGTTTTGAAACTCCAAATGGAATAGGACTCCAAGTGTAGGAAACTTGGAAAAATAAAATGAATCATCAGTTGAAAAGGATTAAATTTGATTCAGTCGATGAAATTTAAATGTTTTAAATTAATTTACTTGCTTAGTGATATTGAAAAATATTCAGACCTCTATGTGGGGTCCCTGCGTCAGATAATTAAAAGCAAAATGTTATATGCAAATATATTATAAAAATGAAGATACAGAAATATGCATAAAGTTGTCTGTAAATATTCTGTTGCAATGTTTACAGGTGACATTCTTGCTGAAGATCTAACGATAGACTGAAATACAGAATGCCGATTGTGTAGTAAATGGCCCATATTTTTGAATACTTTTGAAATTTCCATTTTTGTATCGTTTTAAATTTTCCCCCTGTTTTACAAAAGCATGGTTAAAAAAAAATCACATGATTAATACTACTGTTAAATTTAGGATTCATAGGGAAGCATTGTATCACTAAAGAATAGAACGCCCTCCGGAAAAACTGAATCACCGGACCTTCGCGAGTGATAAAATGGGTGCTACAAACCACATATAATATACCGCAATACGAGTGTCACATGCACGGATAGCTCAAAAAAAGGTACGTCCTGTCATCTGCAGTGGGACTGTTAATCAGACAATACCACCATTATTTTAACCGAGAACCTGCTTACTAAGCGAAATGAGACTTCCGCTGGTTCTATCTGCGCCAAATGAAATAAAGCCCGTTCCTTCACCCCTGAAATGCAGTGAAATATCCCGTTTCCATAACGATCGCCATCGGCATGTCTAGTGTCTGGGGTTTTTCTCGTGGCGGTAGGACAGTACTTCTACGGCTACTTCCCATCCTCGTGCTAGAGGTCAGTATTGTATAGTTTCAAATAATTTTTGTTCTTGAAATTTAGGGTTTGGTTTATTTTACTGTGGTAAAAAGCAGTGGCGTGCATTCAACCGAAGCAAGTGAAACAGTGCTTTAGTAAGCAATTTGTTATCTCATACTCCCTATCTAGTTGCGTGCTTCAAGTTATTTTCTCTAAAAAACTTTCAGAGGAAGCACGATTTTGTTTTGTTTGTCGCTGCGGACGATCCCCCCACTTATTGTACGAGTGGACAATAAAGGATAGGATGAAAGGAACGCTGCAGAACCCGTCTTGTATTGAATCGCCTTCAGTATTTCTGGTTTTCGAGCCGATCTCGGTTGCGATGTAAAAAATACGTGTCTAAAGTAAACTTGCCGATGGGTGATTCGTGGAGTTCGATCTTATTACTTTAACCCGAGTATATTCGTTTTACGTAACGTATGCAATTTCCTTTATTCCGAGAGATAGCCCGGACTGACTTTCTTTTCAAATCGACGATGAAAAGAAATAGCAAATTTTTGGCAGATAATTATAAAATAATTTGGTCCGTAAGCGGTTAACATTTTGTTTGCGGGTAATGTAAATCACAGTCCTACTGCGGCCAAGCCCCGCAAAGATGTGTTAATATCCTTCTCTCTTACGCCGGTCACGTGACTCTTCGGACCTGATGTGGAGCATGCGCATTTGCACGCAGAGAAGGAGAAAAATTGCGAAAGGAAACTTTTTACTTGTGTGCAGAGGCGGCCCGGGCAACTGTCCGCAGGAATGGCGCTAGAGTTTGCCCGACGGTGGGGCCCGATTTGCCCGACGGGGGGCACGGTCTTTCTGACAAGGGACACGACCTGCTGTATGGGGGACGAGTGTAATGAAATTGGTCTCAAATTTTCGCCAGATTATTATTTATCAACAGTTGAATACCCCGTACAAATATTTTCCCCGACGGGATACAAAATTTTCCCCCGGTCACAACTCTGGCGCCACCCCTTTGTCCGTGGCGCCAAAACAGATGCGTGAAGAAAAAAATGTTTAATAGACTTGAGAAATAAAATAACATTTTTAATTTGTTGAATATTTTATTTTAGTTTCAATAAGATCACTATATGTATAATCTTAAATACAGCTGAAGTTTAAAAATTCTCACCATAATATTATTAAGTTATATTTGCAGGTAAATCATGCATATTTCTAAGTAAAATATCTTTGACACTTAGAATACATACATTATTAATTATAGATTATTACATATTTCATTATAGAATTTTAAAAAATACACTGACTGAGGAGGGGCGCCATATTGTTGCATTGCCCTGTTGTTAAAATTACTTCTGGCCGCTTCTGTCTGTGTGTGTGATAACACATTTACGTGCTCACTTGCGTAATATTTGTATTTGTAAAGCTTGTATGGATAATACTGTGCTTCTTGTATGTAATTAAAATTCAACCGATTCAGTATGTTTCAAAACTACTGATAAAATGTCTTATTTTTGACGCTAATTGTGGTCCTTGTGCAGGATTGACGTCCAAAGAGAGCTTCTCTCGAGTCCCCAAGGCTCCTGCTGTGGAGACACGGAGTGCCCGGCCAGCCCCGACTTGCCCTTGCCGCCCCCACCCTCCGCGGAAGGCAACGAGATCATGAACATCTGCGATGAGCCACTGCCTCCGCCGCCGGATCCACGAGATGTCGACATTCACCCCAGAATGCTGGACAGTACATCTCTGTGAGTAAACAATACATGCTCTTCAGGACAGGAGTGGCGTCAGAGTCTGCCCGACAGAGGGGGCACGACCTGCTGTGCAGGGAAAAGGGTTGTAATGATATTGGTCTCAAATTTTCACCAGATCTTTATTTATCTACTTGTTGGATACCCCGTTGCGTAAACGGGGTACAAAAATTTTCCCCGGCGGGGGGCACAGCACCCTAGACAGGGGTTCTTTTTCCCCCGACTGGCGCCACTCCTGCTTCAGAATCGGTCCAAAGGAGACAATAAATTTAAAAAAACGTGCGTCATTATGTTGTAAAAACTACCCCAGCCCAAATGATTATTTGAGGCTAAAAAAAAAGTTAGAAATTCATGTATATAATTATTCGTTTCATTCGGATATTAATTAAATTAAAATTGTTCATTTGTATCCAGATCATGTTGCCATCAGGAAACATGTAAGAGCAAATGATGACATCTGTTGATTACTTATCTTGCCAGATTCCGATAAAGTTTGAATAGAAAATGATAACATAGTAAAGATGATTTTTAAATGAACATAACAATAAGATAACATAGTAAAAACATTTTTAAAATTTCGAGGTAATTCGTGACAGAGACTAGATTCGGTTTTTTCCACATACCTCTTGAGTGGGTTTTAAATAAGATATATTTCGTTATCTTTAGAGTAAACGCGAGTAATTTGGAGGGGATTATGTGATAACTGCATCGAATTTTAGTTTCCAAAAACAGCTGTTCTGTTAATTTAGAGAGGTTTTTTATTACCTCATTAATTTTACGATGTCATTGGTGAAATTCTCCTACCTTTTTTTACGGTGGATTTTGTGTGTGTGGGGGAGGGGGGTAATACGATCCATATGATTCACATATTACTCGTAAAGTGTATAAAAGACTCTTCTTTTGTGCCTTCTGCAGAATGAAACTAATTAAACACTTTTATTTAACTTGAATTGTTTCATGTTTGGAAAGATAGAATTTTGTAATCGATTTTTCGTTCACTTTCTATGTTCATGATGATAATACTCTATTTTAATATTTTGAAAACTTAATTATCAGTTAATCGGCAAATTTAATTGATTTTTTTACTCATAGGAATGGTGTGCCAGCTGGTATTGAATTTGAGAAAAAAAAATTGATTCGAAAAGTCCTTAATATTTATAATAATGGATTATAAGTTAAAGATTAAAAAGTAGAGAATAATGAAAATAAAAATATATTTCTTTTTAATATACTAATAAAAATGCGTTTTTAAAAATTGCTTTTATTAAATTTATTTTTAATCCTGTCACAAGTTTTTTTAAGAATGCAATAAAAAATCACCTTCAAAATATTAGGTACTTTTAACCCTTTACACTCGGAAAAGTAATTAGATTCATAATTATTCACTAATTTACAAGAACTCGTATTATTGCTATAGAACTTTAAAAATACGTTTGTATAAGCTCACTTTTCCTGAAAAATTATTCTCCAACTTCTCACAACTTTGTAGGTAGTTTTTTAACCATCGAAATCAAGAAAGGTCAAAATGATGCACCGTCTAAAATGGTGACTGAGAGTCATCTCTCGAGTGCAAAGGGTTAAAGCCAAACATAGTGTAGTGTCATATAAAAATGCAGCCGAGAAATTACGCAATATTTCTTTTTTAATTTCGTTTATTAATGACACACAGGACTAGCACGACATAAATAGACAAACACACAGATACATTTAACATAAAGATAAGAAAATTATACTTTACAATTCTTATTATTTCGAGTCATGCCCACACATAAATCATATCAGACACTTCATTCTCTCGCACACAGCGACTTCTCTCCGAGGGAAAAAAACACAACCAGCCACGCTACCGACCGCCAACTGAACTTTTTACGGAACAGTCTTGTGCTGCGCCATCTACCGCAGGCAACAGAAACTATAAAGTTCAATTCCTTATAATAGGATAGCTCTAAGATTATAACATTTATAGTAATTATTTCCGTTTCCACTCGTTATTAGTTTTTATTTATCTTATTTCTCCTTCGTTAACGATGTCGTAAGGAGTTCGTTAAAGATAAAAATCTTTGAATCGAATATAGAGTCTTGTTTAAGATTTCACCGGAATCCAGTGTTGTTTAAAAACGTTTGGCCTAGATCTGTATCTTCTGAGCGTCGCCATTTTCTTTGATAAAATTATGCTAAAAAATACTTATGGCTTCAAAAAAACTGTCTTGAGAAGAGTTCCAACAGGAATATTTTAAGGACTTCGATTCCATCGGTTGTTCGACTTTTTTGCACTTTTGAAAAAATTAAAGAGAGAGAAAAAAAAAAAAGAAGAAACATTCGATGTTACAAAGAAGAAAAATAAGTGAAAATAGCTTCCAAAATCAATTCGATTTAAAACATTTCAAGAAAATTCAATGAATGCTTTATGTTAAATTACTTTTTGTCGTTAATTAATTCTTTGCGATTAAGATGTATATATTACTTGCAAAGTAAAAAATCCATTTTACAGACATGACACATTTCCGCGGAAACGTGGATTTCAGCTTTTTCGGCATCAGATTTTATCATTCTTAATTTTCTTTTATATAATAATTCTACAATATTTTTAGTATCTCAAGCACTTTTGTATAAATTTATTTATTTTCTTGTTCAATTAATCAATCTTATTTCACTTCTCGGTATTTATGTTTGGCACGATTCATTATTTATGAAGTTCAGCTTTTTTTGTTACAAGCCTGTGTCATGTCTGCATTTAGTATGAACAATAGCCGGTTATTATTCATAATAATAGATTATTCGCAATTGACCGTAAAATATATACTGTGTTTATATATTTAGGTCGCGAAAAATTTTGGAATTAAAAATGTGATTTTTTTTCTATTGAAATTTAAACGTCTTTTGAAAATCTGGACAGAGGTAGATGAAAGTAATCAGATTAATTATCTCCCGATTTTATTCTGACGCGACACTCGTAATTCAGTCCACATCCTTCAAGTTGTGTGCTATTGAATTTCCAGGAAAATTCATCTTTTTAGAGCCGTGAAAGATTGTGACAACATCTTTATGCGATTTTTGTTATGCTGGCATCCAATTTATGGCTGGAAACGTCTGATTTTCCATTCCGCTGGACAAGACGGTGAAAGTTATCGGTGAAAAGGAAATGAATCACGTCTTGTTTCAACCAAATCTCCTTTCCTTTCGATGACGTCATAAACTTGAACGATTAAAAAGCTGAAAGACGGGCAGCATTTTATCTTTGAGAGAGGATCTGCTTTTGCGGGAAACAAAAGATTGCTTTTTTTTTCCTCTTGTATTTGGATCCGATGAACTGTCGTTGTCATGTGCATTTCGATCGTTTTGACTGCTGACTTCTCCCCTCCCCCTTTGTTGTAAATATGTGTGTCATGGAAGAAGAAATGATAAGTTGTATGTTTCCGCCATTGAATTCTGTCAAATATACCGGCCTCATTCAAAAACGCGTGTGAGCCAGATGCTATTCCTAGATGGTGGTGGTGTTGCAAAATAAGCAGTGCCCGGACGCTCTAACCTGGGTGACGAAAATCGCGCTGTTTTTAGGGCGTTTTCACAATTTTTTCTTATTTATTTCTCGTAAAAAAAAAAGTGTCGGAACGGCGTTCCGGCTCCACTACACCTCCTGATAATGGTGCGCCTTTCTCTTGTGTCGCCAGTACGAATTTTGTCCATTAACCAGTGTTTTTGATACAGACAGGAGAACCAGTGGCGAATCTAGGATTCCGGTCTGGGGCTGAGGTCAAAACTCATCGTCGTGATGAATGTCAAACTCAAGGCTAAAGTAAACCAAAACTTTAACTTTACAGACTTTAATCACCTGACAATAAGAATCATAAAGAACAATACAATGCTTTTGATAATTTAATCAAAATTACGATGAAATAACTAGCCAAAAAATGTCTTCGACCGCGTCAATAGTACAAGTGGAATGACTACAAAAGTAGCAAAATTTTCGAGTCTTTCAAGCTAGAAAGCAATGTTGAAACGTTTTTATTATTTTTTTAAAGAGATAAATTAAGAAAAAAACATTTGTTATGATGATTAAATCAAGAATTTGCTTAGTCGGGGGGGGCTGAAGCACGATAGCCCCCCCCTGGATTCGCCACTGAGGAGAACAAATATGTTTTATTTATTTATTTACACCGCGCTTTTAGCTGTTATATTTTACAAAAGATGTTTTTCTGTGAAAAATGGTAAATGTTGTTAAAAGCCCATTATTATCGTTACTTCATTGAACTAGATCCTGCGTCTTCTATCAAAAACAAGAAACAAGATTTGTCCATTTTGTTTTTGAAAACTTAGTTAATCGCATAAACTTACAAGAAAACACTCCTCATGTTTCATTATTTGTATTCGAAATGGTGTCCTCATGTTTTCTCTAAGTCTGCTAAAATTAGAATATTAGAAATTCTATTGATATTAATGTAAAGTTAAGTATCTGGTCAACGTATAAACTGTTAAGTACTTATAAAAATGTATTATTCTACTCAGTTGTTGCATAAATGATTGAAACGAGTGCTTCTAGCAAACTATATACTATATAAAAGAGCAATTTTTTTTATGAGTATGTATTTTCGTTGGTTTTTTTTTTTTTTTGTTGTTGTTGTTTTTTTTGTTATTTATACACGTCCAGACCTTTTATCTTACCGGACCAAATTTGGCACAGTGATGAATTTAACAAGAGGAAGCTAACGCCGCAAAAAAATTGTAATTTCTAATTAGACTCTTGTTTATTTAATTTTAAGTGGTAAGTTCGGGCGTTTTTGTTTATTTTCTTTTTTCTTCATTATTATTCAATTACGAGTAAGAAGGAAAGTTATGTTTAGTGTTTAATTTATCAGTTTGTTATACTTTTATTCGTTTATTTTTTTTATTCCGTTGTTGTTGTTGTTGTTTTCTTTTACAAAAAAGAATATTATGCTACCGCGTTTTAATTGGAAATATAATTGTTCATTTTAAATTTGTGTTAATTTTTATATGGTATATTGTTTGAAAGTTTGGAATTTTTTCCCTCAAACTTCTCGCGTTTTCATTCGAACCATACAGTTTTTAGTTAATAAAAAGATAGAATTGAAAGTTCTAATTCAACAAGAAAGTATTCAAAGGAGATTTACGTTTGTTGGGAAGGTTAGTGACAATATTTGTATGGGGGGGAAAAGCCGAAGTGGGTATATGAAAAAAATATGGACCCCGAGCAACGCCGGGTTATCAGCTACTTCAATAATAAAAGGCACAGAACTCGTGATTGTTGCCTTTAAATACAAAATAATGCACCTTGGTTAGAGTAATAAAAACAGTTTTTTTTAAGCCACACTTTTATTGGTGTGATAAAAAATGGAAATTTTTTGTTTTTAATTGTTTTTTTTACCTTTTAGCCTTTAATTTATAATTCCTTATTATAAATATCATGTAATCTTGAAATTATTTTTTTCTCGTATTTACCACCAAGTGGCGCCACTGGCATGGAATCAAGTTCTGAAAATATCAAAACTCAAGCACATCAGAAAATGAGTGAAAAATCGTTTAACAAACGCGAAACAAGTCGAGTTAAATAAATCTGTGAAAAGGGGAGGTGTGGAATTTTGAAGTCATTTTTCAGTTAAATGCTGGGTCATTTAAATTATTTTGAGGCGTTCATCAAAATTAGAAAAAATCGTAAGATTTCACTTGAAAAACATTCCGATGGTGTAGAACAACCTTTTCTTGGAAACAATAGTTGTTAAATTCTCTGACATTTAATAAAGATATTAGCAATCTGTTTTAAAAAAAAAATCAAAACTCTTTCGTCATGCGCTTGAACAATAATTTAAAATTATGGGCACATATTTTGAACCGAATAGGAGTTCAATAACTCATGGAGTCGATTCGCCTACGCTTCTACCTTTTTAGGTAATACTTTAATGTGTTATCGTTTGCTATTTTTTATTCTTTTAATTTAAACCATAATTTTCTCTCCCATCTTAAGCGGGAGAATTAAATTGTCACTTCCCACAAAGCTTAGATGTCATATCGTTTATGTTTACGCATCAGCGTTGTTTCTTGCAACCCTATTTGAAAGCACGCATCAGTGGTTTGGCGGAGTTAATAGCCACTTTCTCTACAGGTTTCATCATCCAAAGAAAAGATACTTTCAGGCATTTCCTGCTGCGGTACAATCGTTCCCTAGTTTCACCTGCTATCGAGATTTTATTGTTCGCTTCAGAAACAAAGGATTCTGCCTTGGAGTAGTTACAGCTGATAAAATAAAGTATTTGTCAATCACCGACTCTTAATTTATAAAAAAAAAACAGAAGAAAACGGCCACAACTTTCCGTTGCTAAAATAGGAGAGAATAAATCTAATAGAAACAGTTTTTTAACCACTTAAATTAATTTTCTTTGCTATCTAATAAGATGCTCTCTTCTGTTTTGGAAAGCGGTTGTCGTTTTTATTCATCTCAGAAGGCATATAATACTTGAGATGTTTATGGATTCTAGGTAATTTTTGTGTAAAATTATAAAGATAATTAATGATTAAATTTTAGTTTTAAGACCAAAAATGCGATAATTCGATGCACGAGTATTCTCGGGCTGTTAAGTTAAGCGGTTAAAACACTTTTCTAAGTGTGCTAAAAAGTAAAAATTTTTATTACGTTCTACTCTTTGGTCTTTAATTTTTAATTATAAATTATGGAAGCCTGAAATCGTTTCCCCCCCCCTTAAATTTACTACCAGGTGGAGTTCCTAGTATGGAATCAAAATTTAATTTAATAAGACGATTAACTGATAATTAAGTTCTGAAAATATTAGGATAGTGTATTGTCATCCAGAATACATGAATGAAAAGTCGGATTACAAAATTTTATCTTTACAAACATGAAACAAGTCAAGTTAAATAAACATGCATAAAAGCCATTTAACATTTTATCTTTAAAATATTGTTTTAGATCTTGTGATTTATACGAGTTGAAAAAATTAAATATTTATGTAAAGCATTTATTTAAAACTGTTTTAGCTCATCTTTATAAGCCGGGTTTAAAATGTCTGCCAGTCATTTCAAATTTTTCCTCCCTTAACACATGTGTCACTTCGGATGAGATATTTTATCTTCCAGGAATATTCACTGTGCACCAGAATTTGACTTGCATACCAGTTTAGATAAGTTAGACATGTTAATAGATGACTGCGTAAAGTGCATTTGTTTTTTTGATATATATAAATCGTCTAGAGCAAGTACAATACTATTTGTCTTTTCTGGAGTTGAGTCTTATTCGTATACTGTGACAAATATATTAAGTCCTTTATATACAAGTTGATTCATAAGATGAAAGATAGTTATTTTGTACTCTAAGATGTCTCAGATACTCTGACTTTTTAATCTCGTGCCTTAAAGTGATAAGGATATATTTTGATTTCATTCCAGTATCTTGAAACCTGGCCAGATCAATAATACCATTAGATGATCGTTACAATTTAGACGATGTTTCCTTTCATAACATTCCTTTCAAAATGCCATTTTAGAAACTTTCACCTCTCCCAACTGTATTAAATTAAATGTTGCACTCACGGCAACTAACTACCTGCGTTGATTAGCTTAGTGCAGAGAGCATGTTAACTGTACATTGTTTACTGTTGAATCTGGGTTTTCCATGCAATCTAATTCATATGGAGAGTGCCAGGGACCAGTTAAAATCAAGAAAATGCCATTGAACACCACAGTCATGGTGGTGCTGTACTTCTAGTTTTGGATGACATTATTCTGGATTCTCAAACAGTTCTCATTGTCCAATGTAGAACCATGACAGGCTATATTTATCGCGGTATCATTCTGCTACAACACGTTTGTATGTATAGCATTTCAATCGTTGCAGACTCGATCATTTTGGAAGGCAATGCCCATTCTCAATGTGCAACTATTGTAGATGAATGCCATGAAGTTGATATTTTCCGTTTCGAATAGCCTGTATGCTCTCGCTGCTTAACCCCGATTGAGCATGCATGAGACATACTCGGGCAACAGGGTGCAGTACAACATCCACCCCATTAGGTCTGTTTCAGAACTTCACCTAACACTGATTCAAAAGTGGCTTACTCAAAGACCAGCTGTCTAATTGTTATGCTCAGACATTGTACCAGTTGTCTTGCAATACATGACATATGTATGCATAGCCTATTAAACTTCACTCAAATTGCATACTGATAGTTTCTCTACACATAACATGTATTCTCCACTTGGTGCAGCGAGCATTTGCCTTATTTTATTGGCTACTATGGCGTACATGTGCCATATTTAGCATAGCAATTTTTTTTGCTTAAGTTATATAAACTGATTATTATATTATACCAGCTGATATACCCGGCCTTGCTCTGGTTGAAAATACATTCATGTCTAATATTTTTCATGTTAAAAATACTTTTATATGAAATATTATAATACACAAAATCCTGTTATCGTCCAAAATGTCTTTTTAAAATTAAATTGAGAATATCAGTTGAGTCAAAACATCTTAAAAACTGCCAAAAGCTAATTTTGTCCATAAGTTATAAATAATTTTTAAAGAATGATATGAAATTTATTTAAACATTGTAATATGGAGAAAAATAAATTAATAGGATTTAAATATACAGTATTTTAATTCAGTAAGAATGGTAACACTGATGATAAAATAGTTTTTTCTGTCCATGGAAATTTAGTTTTCAATTAGTTGTCATGAATCCTTCTCTAAAATCTGCCTTATACTTCATAGTATTTGTAATCAAAATTTGAAGAATATCTATTCAGTGGTTTGAATTTAAATTTTCAGCTAAACAGAACCCTTTCTTGAGGGGGGGGGAACATCCATCAGAGGGTCGTGCCTCAGACCTATAGATTCTCTGTTGAGCGACTTGCAAACCGAGCCAGAGGAGGGGCTTGCCGTTGGCAAGAGCTTCTACTTTCAGTTGAATAGTAATACGAATTCACGATCAGGTTTAGATTTCTACAGAGTGCAAACAATTTTTGCATTTCACTTTTATTTATACAGATGCTTCCAACTATTTGTGAACAAAATTTGAAAGAAACCTATTCTGTTGTTTGGATTATTATACTGTACAAAAAAAATGGCGTTTCAGTTTTATATATATAGATTGTTTAGCCTTCTATGTGCTTCAGCAGAAGAGCTAGAACTGCAAAGTGGAAACACAATTTTCAATTAATAAAAAATTAGCTAATTAATTAATTCTTATGAATCTTTCATTAAAAACCTTCTTATGCTTCATAGTATTTGTAAGCAAAATATGACGAAATTCTATTCAGTAATTTAGATTTCTATAACCATACAAAAAAAAAATCAGCGTTTCAATTTTATTTTGTATAAATACTAACTTATGGCAGTTTTAAGCCAATCAATTGTTGTAAATTATTCCTCTTTAGTTTTCAATGTATTATTTTTCATCTACAAAGTGGAATATTTTGATGCTTTTTGATAAGTCAATTTGTTTTATAGGATATATCCTAAAAATTCGTATATGTCCTACAGAAGTGAAAGGAAGATTGGTAGACAAGGATTTGATGGAAAATACCGCCGATCTTTCCACACTTCAACATCATCCATGGACCTTACAACATGCGATTCCAGCTTTCAAGATGGTAAGAATGTATTTTCTCCCAGCAGTTGGGAGCAAATTCACAACATAAGGCAACATGGCACAACAGTGATATTTCATTCAGATTGCCTACAACCGGTAAATCGACTTCAAAGAAGTAGCTCACAAGATTGTGTACTAGTTGAAGAAGCGACAAACAATGGTTCAGACCACATATCAAATATTCTCAGTGGACAAAACTCTGAAAATCAGTCATCAAATAGTATACAGTGTCCTGAAACACAAGACCATCAACAACAGTCAGTGCCATGCCAGCCAACTAGTCAAGAGAGAGTCACATTTGAAGTTCAAAACTCATCTTCAGACTCTCGTCAAAACTCACTCCACACCAAAGGAATGTCATTAAAATCAGCAATTACTGATGTTATTTTAAACTGTGAAACTTCAGATAGTCACTGTTCTTCCTCCTTGGATAACGGAAGAGAAACCTTGACAGATGATAACTTAATTAGTACTGAAATTGATCCGAATGTTGATCTTAATCAGAATTCTGTGAAAAATAATAAAAGTGATCGAGCCAATTCCAAAAGTTTCAACGGAACTGACATAAACAACCGAATCAATAGTGCCACTCAAACTACAGATACACCTAGACTCCATCGGAAATATTGCAAAACGAAAGCAGAACTGGAGTGTGAACAATTATCTTTAGATTTTATTCACCATTATGGAGATGTTACTCTGAAGAATTTATTGGGTAAGCTAACCTTCTCTGTTTTATTAAAGAACTATGATGAAAACTAACTTTTAATTTTTAGATAAAATCCTTCAGAAAATTAATATATAGTTACTCTTGATACTGTGTGTAAACAGTTTTGAATTCAAACATCTGAAAATATCTTTTTGCTGTTTTTTGTGTATTGTTTGTTGTTTTCTTCCATTAATTTACTTTTTTTGATATTGAAATGAACATAAATTATAATTTTTTTTTATTTTTTAACTATGATGTTGAAACTTATGTTTTTTAAACCATCATTTAAGGAATATTCTCACATTTTTTTAACTTTTCCCATTCTAATAGGTTAAAACACAGTGTTATTTTTCTAATAAACAGGGTTAGCACTGACTGTTGTTATGCATAACTTTTGCCTTGGTGATTGAAAATCCATCTTCTTTATATAAATTTAACCAAATTGAAAGTAGTCTGTGAGAACTTATCCATTTCTGTAGCATTAAAAATGTAAGGTTCTTAATTTTATAGATAAGTTATGCTATCTTAGCAAATATCTGTATACTGTTCGGTACTTCTGACAGAAGATGCTTAAAACTGAGCCTTCTTCATCAATAATTTATTAATCACATCTAAAACTACAGCAAACCTTTCAACTGCCCTTTAAGATTTTACTGATGGGCAACTGCCTTCTATTCTCAGTTTTGTCAAACTTTATACTGTACTATGAACATTGCAAAATTACTTTTATGAAAATATGTGATGCTTTCAAACTAAAGTTTCCTGTTTATATTATTAATATGCAGTTCAATTCTTTGCAGTCCCTGCTCCAAATCACAAAACAATGTCTGACTATATAGAAGGACTTCTGAATTTAGAATTGGAAAAAAATGGACTCCAGTCTCGCAATTCATTTTCATCATCCAAAAATCAAAATGACCACAGGTACATGATAATTGAAATTATATTGCTTTTTTATGTCCTTTTAAAAAATAAAGTCTATTTTGAGTAAAAGACTGCTACGGTTTCTATTGTATATTATTTTACATATGTTTGTATACTGCAGAATTACTGTATTATTTATGAAACTTACTATAGTTATATAAACAATTTTAAAATGTTAATTAAAATTCTCAGAGTTTTAAATAATAGTGTATTTTGCTTCAAAAGTGACACTGCAATTGCCTTCAGGGGCACATCTTGTTTTGGTGTGATGAGTATCATGACCTTTAAGAACCCTGTTAATATAGTCTCCCTTATATCTTATACCCTACCCTCCAGCTTCTACTTTTGGCTATCTTTCTACTTTTCCTCAACAGAAAGAAAGAAACTCTCCATGAGAAGCTGTTGCTGCTCTGTTTTCTTATAGCTTCTCGTCAACAGCTACTTAGATAAAAACATTTTTTTGTAGCCAAAAAATTTCTCAATATTTATGACAAAGAGTAATTTCAGAACCAGGTTTCTGACTGTTTTGGATTCTTAAATTTTTGATGGTTAATATGTGACAAATATTTGGTGCATTATCATTTAAAAAAACTAAAAATATTGTTAGTGCATTGTATTAACATTTAATATAATGAAACTAACATCTAGCTATAGGGCTGGCTTTTTACATTGCAGAATTGAACCTTATATTCAAAATCCTCTGCACTGCTTTAAATGCCACTGATTCATACATCCTTCAACAACTTCCTTTCAGCTCTTTGATATGACAACTACCAGTAGTCCCATATTTTTGATTAAAAAGTTTGTACCCACTGGCACTCTGAAAAACAAATCCAGTCGATTAAAGTCAAGAAAAACCTATTGTATTCTTAAACTTGAAACTGGTTCCTCAAATGCAGATCACATCGACAAACAGAAATACCAACAAACAAGCCACTAAACCATCCACTACTTACAGTTCAACTAAGAAGAAAATCTAGCTCCCACTAGAAAGCTTAAACCAGTACACTCACTTCAAAACACAATTCCCAACAATTATCCCAAATTATCCACTTTGTCTATGCAAACTATACATTATTGATAATAGCTTCCACTATAGTTTATGCAGTTTCTGATAGTTCAGAAAGTATGCCAACCAAAATTGCATCTATTATCTCTACAGCAAGCAGTCATTAAAATCAATTGACATGCCACAAACAAGTAATTGGAATGAATTACCCAAGCAAATGATACCAATGGCAACTCGAATTAATTCTCAGTGACAAGTCAGCCTCAAAATAAATCCTGTGCCTCCAGTTTTATCTGATTGAGAATCAATGCCATCAGATATTTCAATCTCCTTTGCTGAAGAAGAAACTAATGAAAACATTTCAGATGTAACTTATGCAATATAAAAGAAACTGTGGAAGATTCACAAAATATTGAAATAGATCAAACTCCTGTCAACACCAAGAGATTATTATGAAACAAGTATGATTATGTATACAACAAACTATTGTAAGGAAAAACCTGATAAATTTTACTGGCTTTATCCTCGTTTTTTATCTCGAAAATGCCTTTTTTTTCCTGCAAATTTTTCAGCCTTTTTTAAAGTGTAGTGAATGGCTTATTTCTGTTCTTGCATCTCTGACATTCTAAACTTCTTTTGAATCTAAAATTTTGAATTTATGTTAACTAACAATTTCTGTCAGACAGTCAATTCTGATAACATGTTTTTATTATATACAGGGTGTCCACTCTAATCATGACCCAGCTGTTAATTTCTAAACCGTTAGAGATACTTCCTCTTATATACTTTCACTCGGAAAATTGCTTTAAATGACATAAGGAATTATATTTTATCTTGTTTGGGGTATAAATGTAATGCTGAAAAGATTATGAACTCTGAACTTTTATACAGTCCCCGGGTTCTAGTAATCATATGTCGTAAAATATTCTTGTCATTCCAACATTTTAAACAAAGCAATCAAAACTGACTGAGTCATGAAGATTTGAATTTCGATATTTTAGACCAGTCAATGGCCATCTCGAAGAATCACTGTGCGACAATTGGCAGATCTACCTCAAGGCAACCATTGAAATGGTCTAAAATAATCTTAATCAGTTTTGGGTGCAGAAGAGTGGAACATTTTTGTTCAAAATTTTAGTGCATCAAGAACATTTTACTAAATGTGACTTATATGACAGGGAGGGCTGTATAACATTTTGGACATTGTAATTTTTTTAACAAAACATTTATTGTCTCAAACAACATAAAATATTCATGAGATCATTTAAAGCATTTTTCTAATCGAAAGCACATGCCTACCTCTAATGATTTAGAAATTAGCTATTGAGCTATGATTAGAATAGGTGCACCCTGTATATATATAATATGACTATGAGTACCTGTAAAAGGTTTTTAAAATTTTAACCAGTGTTATATATAACAGCATGTTTGGCATCTACAGCATAGCTATATCTGGCTCTGTTAAATCCCAGTACTCGCTCGCTCATCGTTCACTCAGTAGCCATTAACAGTGACAAATAAATCTGTTTGTATAGTTGTAGATTGTGGACTTTTGAGTTTAAAATGTTTTTTAATAAAATAAAAAAAGTTTAATGTTGTATGTAATGTTAATGTACAATCATAAGAATGTTTTTTCTACAAAAAACTTGGATTATTTTTTGTAAGTGTGAATATGTTGCATGTGCGTATAATGTTTATTTTTCTTACAGGGAAGAAAAATGGGCAAGTGGCTCTGAGAAATTCGATGGAAAGATGAGTGACTGTAAAGAAGTAAATGATAATCAAAATGTAGATAATGACTTGGAATTGAAAAAGAAAAAGGTTAGAACATTTTAATTTCCGGTTGAGTTTTTTATATTCTTTTATTATATTTATTGCCATTGTTTACAGTGAAAGCACTTCATTTTTTCTTTCACTGCGTATATCGTGTTAACAATTTTTAGTTTATTTATTATGTTTTCATTTGTTTGTGGTCTAAATAATGTTGAATTCTCTGTTAATACACGTGTTAAAGTAATTTTGAAGTAAATTGTATATAGGCCTTTTTCATTAATATTTCATCTCTATTCATGCAATTAATAGAAAATTGATGTCTAAATCTCTGTGCAGTTGGATGAATTACACCTTGGACAGTTTTACCATTGTTTTCTGTTATTGCTTTAAGGTTCTTTTTCATAAAGCAGTTAACCAGGATTTGCATTTTGAGTAAGAGACATTCATTACATATGTAATGTGAATGGATGTTCACCATAATATTGGGTTTCTTATGAGCTTCTGATTATATGCTTATTTTGGTAAATTATTTTACTTGTTATACTTAATTTCACTTGAATTTACACATGATAAATGATGAATACTCGCTTGCCAAAGTTATCATTTCAATACAGAAATTATTATGGGTTTGTCTTATATTTAAAATTACAGTTTGTGCTTTAATCCTCTTCTTTTAAAGTATTTTCGTCTATCAATACCCATTGGCGTAGTTGCATTGCCAGGGTGAACTTGCAACATGCCACCCTTCTTTTACATGTTACCGTAGGACACATAAACTTCATTATAAGAAAAAAATTCCAAGAAAAAATTATTAGTAGTAACATAATTCATTGTGTGACGCCCTCGATGTCTACAGATAGATTACAAAATCGAGCGTCCATCACCAATCTTTCTTCCACATATTGGCAATTTATCAGTAAAAGGTTAAAAATATGAATTAATTTTATTAGTTAAATGCCAGTGATGTAGCAAGGATAAGTGCCATCCGGGTCTTTATATGATTTTTTCGCACACACCCTCCCGGTCATCATCAGTGACTTAGCTTGGGTAACAAGTGCAAGTGAAATAATTTAACAGAAGATATTAAAAGTTAAAAAATTAAACTTTGCATTAGACAGAATGGCAAAAAAATGCTGCAACTTCCAATAAAATGCAAAAGACATATTTTAATACAAAAAAAGAAGAAAAATACAGAAGAAGTAAACAATAGTGATAACAATACACCTATTGCGCGCCAATGCAGCAGCATCCAGTAATTGCATCAACAGTGTTGTCCATAATTAACTAACGAATTACTATAGAATGAAACAACAAAAATCGTGGTTTACTAAAAATTAAAACACATTAAAAGAAGGGAATTAAAATGGAAGGGAACTCGAATGGCGAACGTTTGCGAAGGCCACTCGCCATCAGAGTTCTAATATGGATAAATTTTCTATCAAGGGAATGACTGCATAGTCAAAAATTATTCCTTCTGTGGCCTGAATTTATCCAATAACTGAAATAAAGGAAAGAACCTTTTTAGAAAAAGAAAAACTTAATAAAGTTTTTTATAACAAATCCAATAGAGAGAATAGACAAGTAAACAACGTTGCCCTCTGCCAATACATGTAAGAATGACGCTTTCGAGACATACCAAAACAAAGGAAATTAGGTCTAGAGGCTAGCATATCTGTCTCCATCTATGGAGAAAAATTCGAACCAAATTAACACAAGTTTAAAAGATCTTCAATCCTTTTTAAGTAAGTTGACTTTAAAAAAATTATTTGGGTAGCCATTATCTTTTAAATTATTATTTAAATTATCTAAGGCTTTGACAAAAGTTGAATGTATATTACAAATATTTTTTATTCTATTAATTTGAGAATAAATCGAATTTTTTATAATTTTAAAGTGAAGATTGGTTTTAAAGTCACAAAGAGTGATAAAGTAATAGCTTTGAAATTAATTTTTTTTTTCTTTTATCATAAATGCCAATAGAGACACCTGAATCCAAAATTTCAATTACCAGGTCCAAAAAATTGCTTTTGTTAATTTCATTATTAGTTTTGTTTAATTTAAGCTCTTCTGGATAGCAATTATATATGGAGTTAAAATTAAACACTATTAGGTCATCAATGAATCGATAACTGTAAATAAGTTCATTTTTAATTAGTTCTCTCTCAAATGAGTGAAGAAATATATTAGCCAATGCACTAGAAAAGCAGCAACCCATAGGAATGCCTAAAGACTGCTTATAATAGTCAATTCCATTAAAGAGATAATTTTCACAAAGAGATTTTTTTCTAACCATTTATTTTTATCTATTATATCAGTATTAAGGTATAAATCATATACATTTGAGCAAGCTTCAATTAATTTTTTATGTGGGAGGCTAGTAAAAAGATTTTCAAACTCAAATGTTTTAATGTTATATATTCTATTTTCTTTAAGAAAATTCAAAATTTCAATGTTACTATCAATAATGAAGTTTTCCTCTTCTTTGATTTTATTAAGAATAATTTTAAGAATTTTAAAGAAAAAATTACCAAAATAATTATAACTGCCAGTGCTACAAGTCACAAATCTGAATTTTAATGGATTTTTATGAAATTTAATAGTATTTATTAGCTTGTGTAAGCAGCACCTGCAGCCTGGCTTTTTTTTTTTGCACCTCCTCATCATATTTGATTTTAAAAAGTGACATAAATACATTAATATTTTGTCACCATGGCCAGTGGTGTAGTAAGAGTAATTGGCACCTGAAAATATTTTGTGTTTTCATCCTAGTCGTCATCAGTGGTTTAACAAGTGTAAATGGTGTCAGTGTTATATTATTTTTACTCTAAATTATCATATTTTGCTTTAAAAATTAATGATTTAACTCCAGGATGCCTGGGGCATCTATACCCACAAATAGTCGGTGTTTGATGCCCTTGTATTTCACACTGTATGAATATATATCTATTCAATGTATTAAATATATTATTTTTGTGGATTTTATTTTTATTCTGTAGATGTGTATACAATTGAACACTTTTTCTTTGTACTCTTCCCCACCAACCATTAAAACGCTCCACACCCTATGGGTGAACTGGTTGGCTTGAGTGATAAATAAATAACCTCTTGCCCACCCATTGCTATGCTATTGAAAGCTGCTTCTCTTCTGTGTTGTGAAATTGTTTTTTTCTGCATGTCCAATTTTGCTGCTCTTTTCGAAATGCCACCAGAGGCAGCCATCCCTTCTGCTCCCCTTTAGCTATGCCGCTGTCAATACCATTCTATATAGTTGTGGCTTCTTTCCACCGAAATGACTCATTAAGAGCTTTGAAGTTTGATCCGTATATTTCAGCTTATCACATCTTCTGAATTTTGTATTTGAATCAAAATAGTTTTGTTGCATTACTTTTATGTTCTACTACCAGACATAGTAACATGCAGAAAGGAATCACACTTGTGTTTCAAACTTTTTTATGCTCATCGTTTTGGCCTTTAAATGATTGAGAATTTGAAATTTCTTTCAGTTTTTAATAACTTAAAAAAAACACGTAACGATTATGCTTTTGTTTTTAATTATTATTTTTAAATCCTAGTAATTTTATGCTAGTACATGTAGGCATTTTTAGTGTAAGGGTATAAACTTTTGAAATTTAAATTATCTAGTTAAAATCGATATGTATTTCATTCTTACACATGTTCATGAAGTCTTTTACATCTATTCTAATTGTTTTTCCTTTTAGGATGAATTAATCATCAGCATTGGAAAGAAAGTTGAAAGTTTAAAGGATGAGCAAAAAAATATTCGAGCAGAAATGATTCAGAATGAGTTGCTTGGAAAAGAAATTGCAAATCAACTTCAAGCATTAGCCAAACCGAATGAAATGGAGAAATACTTGTTGCATGTCGAAGAAATGGAGAAAATAGTAAATTTGCTGTTGTCTTTGTCCGGTCGTTTGGCAAGGGCAGAAAATATTTTGAAAAATATGCAAGACAGCAACTCTGAAGAAAGGGTATTATTTCTATTAATTTTGACTTGCTCACATTTTTTATAGTGTTTAACATCTCATATCTTGGAGTGACTAAATCATTTATTAATTGTGCATTTTCAAAAAATGAATTCTCATTTTGATTATTTTTAATGCAGTGGTATACCAGAGTTTAAATGAACTCCCCTACCAAAAAAATGATTTATATAGCTTTAAATTAGCTCTTCTCTTAGTAAAAAAAATGATGTGAATTTATGAAGAAAGATTTTCCTGGGCAACACTGCTGCAAGTTTTGAATTCTGTGGTTAGTAGCATTGCCATAGTATTCATTGGTATTGAAAACTCTAACAGAATCTTGAAAAATTGCTTTGCAGCTGTGTTTGTAAGGGATCTTTTATTAGCTTGAAAATTATTGCTAATTATTGATCATGGCTAAACCATCATTAAGTCCTAATAATTTTATATTTCAATTAATTTGCATCATTTTTCCATCATCGTAATAGGAAAGTCACATTTAAGTTTTTTGTTATTTGGTTAAATAATGTTGCAAGTTATTTTTTAATTAATTAAATAATATTGCATAATCTTGATTCCTGTTTTAATATTTCTCACTTTTATCTTAATAGAAACTACTGGAAGCCAAGAGGGATAAATTAAAGGAGCAGCATGAAGATGCTTGCAGACTGAAAGAAAGTATTGACAAAAGAAGTAATCAAGTTTCTACATTCCTTCACAAATATTTTTCTGATAGTGAATTTGCAAATTATGATCGATTTATAAAGATGAGAACAAAACTCATTGTAGATATTCGAGAAATTGATGAGAAAATCAATTTAGGGGAAGAGCAGTTGGCTGCTTTAAGTGTTGTAGCACATCTTTGGAAAAGTGCCAATTCATAAGTATAATTTCAAATCCCATCTAAACAGATATCTTTTTGTGCACCTTTCCAACAAAGAGGATATCTGGTTTTTGCAATTAGTGAAACCTAAATCTAAGTTGTGAATCTCCTATTGCTTGGTGGCAAATGTCTGCATTTATCAGGGCAGCCAAACAATAGTGATGATATAATGCCTGAAGCTGTCAAAATATTGGAAACTACTTAACATTTTTGAGATTAAAATGTATGTGGAAATCCTTGCTTCCTGTTCCTCTATACTTTTACGTTCCAGTTGTTTTTGTTGTTCAGAATGTGACTGTCCCATCAGTTTGCTTTGTTGTCATGTGCAATTGCTATTAGAAATAACGTTCAAATACAAAATTGTTTAAATTATTTTAGAAAATGCTATAATGATTTCAGCATCATGTTGTGATAGTACATACTCTCAGAATTGTGCCATTTGAAGATATGAGCTACTCATTTGTCTGGCTAGGCTGTGCCATTGTTGTCATTTTGATTATAATGACATTGTATATACTCTGAAACTGTTATACATATTATATATTTGTGATGAATCTCGGCAGATAGCGCATTTATGCCGGACCACTTGTCTTTACCTACCTGCTTATGTGCTTGTTAAAATAATTACCGGTGATGCATCAAACTGTAGTTTGCCTGACTGTATGTATATCCAGTATTTTTTTTTAACTTGAATCAATTTTGTAATGTTCTGTTTCTGTTATAAATAATTTACAATTTGTGGTATTTGGAAAAATCGATATGTAACAATTTTCCTTTATTTTGTTAAGTTGAATTTGCCTGTGTTTATGTTGTCTGTGAGCTATTTCAATGTGTAAGTTATTTATAGAAAGCAAAACTGTGGAAACTGTCAGCTGAGAATTATTAGTAATTTATTTTACAAGAACCTGATTTACATCCTCGTAAACTTTAAAGTGGAAGGTATTTTACTTAAATTTTTTATTATGGTTGTCAGACGTGAATTAATCATTCTAAGAGTTGCAAGAACATGTTTGCAATGTACATTAAATTTTAAGAAATGTGTTGTAACAGAATGATATACATTGAGACATGTAGAAAATAACTTTTGAAATTGTGATGAAAAGTGCTATAGTATTTTCTTATTGAAAGCATACTTTATTTCACGAGAAATGATGAAAAAAATCATGGTTGTTTTTTTGTATTGTTTTATGCTGCATTAGGGTTGTTTGAAGCAATAAATGTACATACTCATTAAATTGTGTTAGTTTTTCTTCGTAATTTTGTTTTATTTCAAGTAAACTATTCATCAGATCATAGAGTTTAAAAAACATTGTCCAAGATTTTTAATTAAGTTTGGCATGCAGCGAAATTTTAAAAAATTCTGCAATGTAATTTTATATTCAGCCTTTAAGTGTGTGGGTTTTTTTAACCCTTGCAGTTTTAAGATTTTCTCATAGGACAGAATTGCTACAGACGACTTGAATATATACTAGTTCATTGTTATAAAATGACATAGCATCTTTTTTTTTTGTAGTGGTCATTTTTCTTCTTTTTTTAAATGTTGTATCACAATTTTTAATGGCATATTAGCCGTTAATTAAAAATAGACCAAAAATATCATACTTAATTCACCCTAGTACTAACACATTAAAATAACAAAATGATCAGTTAGCAGTCTGTAGTGCTATCATTAAATTTATAAGTGACTTGCAAGTACAATAGAAGAATTGATAGTTAACCTGCAAATTCAGGTTCGTGACATTACTGTCTAATTTTGTCATGAAGAGTAATCACTTAAATTTTTTTT
>BGPR01000250.1:856067-867488 GCA_013235015.1 Araneus ventricosus
AACAAATTACTTAACTCATCATGATTTCTGTAGATGTATCAGGTATTTTTGCATAATATATATATTGTATAATGGTATTGAATACATCAAAATTTCCCCTGTTTCAATCCGTAGACTGTTGCATGATTTCAGTATAATACCATTTTCTTGAAATAAATAAATCTTATATACCAGAGATGCATAATCCATGAATTTTCACGAAGAATGAAGTTTAGTAAAGCATCGGTTAACCAGATATCTGGGATCTGAATCAAGGGAGCTATCGCTTTGTAGTTATTGTCACAGTTTTGAAGAATTCCCAGTAAATAACAGAATTTATTATGATATGCTATTTCAAATTAATACATTTTTTCCGTAATTCGAAGAGAATAAAACAGTAAATACTGTGATATATTCTGAGAAGCAAAACGGTACATCCAATTACTACGAAAATATCTTTAATAGAATACCACTATAAACGAACGCTGAAATTAAACTAATTAATTCTGAGAAGAAACTGGATTTAATAAGAACAAAAAGAAATGACTAACAAACATGTGCTCCCCCACCCATCTGTGGTTTCCTTTTTTCCAGGTTCAACCAGATTGCACAAATAAGATCATGTATTCAATCGATAGTTGCATTCTATGGATTGAAATCGTGATGTACTGATAAGGTTGACGGAGCGCCCTGCCACGCTGGAGCCTATCTCCTGTAATGAAAAGCTGGAAAAATCAGCATGTTCTTTGATATGCTTCTCTTCTTGGTGGTAGGAAGAGAAGCATCTTGCTATGTAAGCCCTGAACCGTCACCTCGGAGGCGACCAGTGGCGTACCTACATAAAATGGCGCCCAGGGCAAATACCGAAACTGCGCCCTCTTTTTTTCTGTTGAAATTGTGATCCTAATTTTCTTTTCGGAAACTATATGTTCGGGAATGCAAAGATTAAAAGTGCAAATAAACTTTAAAAACAACATATAAAACATTTTTGAGTTGATAGCTTCTAAATGCGGAAGGTTTCATGGGCAAAGACTTTATTCCAGATTTTATTGAGTCGAAAGCTTGAACTCGACATCTTTATTAAAACTAAAACACTAAAATAAGATAATCTGTCTAAATAATCTGTCTAAAATTTAAATTTAGAATCTTTTTGCAAAATGTTTCGTCTTGTAATCTTATTACTGAAATAAATGAAAATATATACATTGTTGGCATTATATCCAAAAGAACTTATGCTTGGGCATGTCAATATCATTTCTGAGATTTAATTATTTGTATGATCATGATTACCCTTCAAAATTACCTTTTCGCAATATACAAAAAAAAGTACATGGAAAAGCCATTATTATTTTATTTGAAAATCATTTTATAGTTAAAAATCAGCAACGTAGCAGAACATTTGAGATATAATTCATAATTTAATTTTAAATTCTCTTACTTGCTTATTTAATTCTTTAACATTTTAAATGCAACTTCCTTTATAAAATTCTTTTTATTTTAAAGAAAATTAATTAAAAAATATTCTTTTCAAAGTCAGTTTAAGATCTGTTTGCAAGGCATCAATTCTCCAAATATGAAACTCACTTTAGCTAAAAAGCAATTTCAACTTTCTCCAAGGGGTCTCATTTCAAAAGATATAAAATACTTTAGTAATAAAATGTTTGTATATGTACTAAAAATAAGGATTACAATTAAAAAAATGACTGCCATATTTACATATTTAAATAATTATTTTAGGTTGAGTATTGGTAGTTTGATGGTTTGTGATAGTCAAGGCAAATTTTAATGTGTTTGTTAACAGAAAAATAGTTTGGTGACAATAGCGTAAATCAACAAGGAAAGATAACGCTTAACATTTTAGGAATGTTTTTTCTTCTTTCTGCATTTTTCTCTTTAATTATTAAAGAAATCTCTTTGATTTTTCTTGATTTCAAGGTCAATGTGGGCCGATAATTTTTACCACCAATTGCAAAACTTTATGCGGCCTTTCCTCTCTCAGTATTTTTTTTTTTTCGGTTCGGCAGAACAACTGCATCTAGGTTTTGCGAAATAAAATTTAAAATAAACAATAACGCATTTTCAAAGTATGCAAATATTCAGTACTAAAAACAATGTAAAGATAGCGAACTTGCGTCTTTTAAAGTTGCTTGAGTGCTCTTACACTACGCAAAAAAATGGAGATATATTTTCCGTTCTTCATTCTTGGCTGATTGAAAATAGGAATATTGCTAACCATTTATCACCAACTTCCGAAGAAACTGATATCAGTTTCCAGTCAGTATAAATCAGGAATATCCTGGGAAAATATTAGGAACCCTGCGGAGATAATCATCCCTAACCATCTTCCCTTATCGACTTGGGTTTTTATAAAAGAAAAAAAGTTTGAATAGAAAACTTGCAAATAAATTTGATCAAACCTTCCCCTCAATCTAAAATTTAGCAATCGTTTAATTTCCAAACTACAATATAAATGACAGTTGAAATAAGAAAAAACCCTGTTTCACCTTCTAGCCGTGTGTTCCGATAGTACAGTTGTCAAGGCATTGCGCTTGCAATTCAATGTTCCGGAGTTCGGTCGCTCAGTGATAAACTTTTTCGCCGAGTGTTTTCACTCCCCATTATTACCATCTTCTGCCTCCCATAATTATCTTCTCATTTTAGTATCACCTTAATCGATTTATTTTTAATCTCTGAAAATTAAAAACTTCCAAAAAATCTTTACACATTTTTCTTACATATTCCTAAGCTCTTCCTCCATCCTCTTTGCCGCATGACTAATATTTTGGATAGTTTCAGATAATATTTTCCTAAAACTTACGGGAAAATAAATTTTTTACTAGATTTTATTCCTTTTTCCAAACATGGTATATTATCCGATAGATTTAAAATAACTCCTAATGTAAATTCCATCTCTCCAATTTACAAGTGTTCTAAATTAAGAAAAGAATAAAACTGTTTTTAAAAACACTGTTTCATTAGTATACTAAAAAGAATTTTTTATTTTAATTATTTTCTACATTTTAGTATTTAATTTAGAATTCATTATTATAAATAAGCATTTTTTAACAATTTCTTCTTAATTTCATAAGCAGATGGCGCCACTGGCTTAGCAGAATGGAAAATACCTGTAAATATAACATTTTATCCGTTACTACTGTACCTGTAATTAACGTTTCATCTGCTCGTGCAGTACATACAAATAACGTTTTATTCAAACGCATAATACCTGCAAATTAACGTTATATTCAATCGCACAGTGCCTACAAATAACGTTTTATTCGAACTCATCGTACCTGCAAATAAGGTAGGCTAAGATTCAGAGTCAAAAAATTTTATTCCTTCTTGATTAAGGTGAAAGCATTAAAAGGAAATCAGCTTAAGATTTTTATTTATTCATAATATTGTTTTTTTCATGTTCATAGTGCTAAGATGTCACACCACAATCGCTTTATTATTGATATTAAATCTAATTTGTATTCAGAATTAATTTTTAGAATAATTATATTTGTTTTAATTTTGCAACTCTTATGTATTTGTTTATTTATGCACTTTCATAATTTTCTTTGAAAGCTTTATTTGAAGAAAAATATCTTTTTTGAGGCTAAAAATTTTTATTCTGCGCTCATTTAAGTTAAAGCATCAGAAGCAAAATAAAGCTGATTCATATATATATAAAGATTTTACAATAATTGTGCTAGGACAAGCAGTGTCTTCACTGTATCTAGCGAAGCGAGCAGGGTTTACGTTGCAATCCTCCTGGGAGTTGGCAAGCTTTAGCGAGCAGGGGACAGAGCTCCCTAGTTACTAGTTATTTTGTTACAGCTTGAGGTTCCGGGTTGTAAAAATGACTGTATCCTTAGGATTTTCCCCCACTTTGTTGAAACCATTTCAATTTTAAGAATCTTGGGAATAAGAGCTTCAAAAAACCTACTTTTCTTTAAATACAACCAATTGATTCCTCAATTTTGCGCCCCTGGCAATTGCTCCCACGGCGCGTGCCCTACCTGGCCCGGCCTACCCTAGTTACGCCACTGGGTGACGCCTGAACTGAAGCTGCAGTGGAGAGGAGGGGATGCACTAGCGGTATTTCTATTGGTTACTGAGTGGGTGGGGGCGAAGGATAGCATGGAAGTTGTTGAAATAAGATTAATTAAATTAAATCGTTGATTGCAGCCCTTTTTTTCAAAATTGAGTTAATTCTACTTTCACGTGCTAAAGGGTTTTTTCATAATGGGTGATGAAGTCACAAGAGTCTCGCAGTGGCGTAGTTAAAGGGGTGGCGGTCCACCCCGGGAGGCAAAATCACACATGCAAGAAAACAATTTTATAACTAAGAAGAGTAGCAGCACTAGCTCAATCATCGTATGCATAAAAAAATAACGTAATTAGTTCGTATCATTCGCCTTTTGTCTGTAAATTGCCGGACATGTGAAAGAGAGACTGGTGGGGAACACGCGATTTCGCAACGTATTTTGTAGAGATCGATGGCGTCAAACGACGAATTACTTTACTAATAAAATGTTTTTTTCTTGGAATTTATTATTATTATGCTGAGGTTTATCTGCCCTATGCATCTTGTAAAGGGAGGGTGGCATGTTGCTAATTCCCCCGGGCGGCAAAAGGTTTAGCTACGACACTAGAGTCAAGTAAAGTCACATTATAGGTATATAAAATCCAAAAGGGTTAAAAAAAATTATCATTGATTTAAAAAATCAATCAGTTTTTTTAAAACAGCTCCTATATTTTGATATTATTCAATGGCGGCGACTGGGGTTATAAGTGGGGGGAGCAAATATTTTGTTGACAAATAAGTCCCGGGAATCATAGGGGTAGACAATAAAATTAAAAAATTTAGTTACAAAATGGTTAGTTTTGCATATTTCTTGAGAGAAAAAGAACAGAGACGTAATAGTTGTAAGTTTATCAACTTAATCAACTGGCATTTTTATGAGATTTTTATAAATCCTATGCAATACAGGGTGATCATAAATTATTGAACCCATTTCAAATATTAATAAAAAAAATAACTAATAATGTTACAACTACGGTTTTTTTAAATGAGAGAGCAAAAAAAGTTTTTTCAATTAGGTGGCGTGCCATTACGGCGTTCTAAATGTGCTACAGCGAGAGATTTCTATACTCAATGGATACCTATCGGCAGAAGACGATGTGCGTTTGCTGGTTTCCTTTTTCAGTTTTTCTTGAATATCTCGAAAAAAATATTCAGATTTCACACTACATGTGATTTAACAAATTAAAGGGCGTAAAATTCCCTTCAAATACATGCTTTTAATTTTCTAAGAGCTTTAAAAGTTTCGCAGGTAATGGCTTTCAAAAATGGAGTTGTCTAATAATTTACGAACCCCTAGACCACCACAACGGCTCGTACGTTACCTGTCTGAAAAAAAAAAAATTTAAATTCGCTCTGATTTAAAAAAAAAAAAACCGTAGTTGTAACATTATTAGTTTTTTAAATTAATTTTTTAAATGGGTCCAATAATTTATGACCACCCTTTATAACTTTCCCCAAAGGAATAATTTAATATATATTACAATTAAACCGAAATATTTTAAGAATTCCCGAATGGTCGGTAATAACTTCATTAAAAAGTATGCCTGTTTAAATTCAAACAAAAAAAGGAATAATTTACTAAAATCCAACCATTGAGTAAAATATTAGAAAACATCAAATATATTCAGTTAGATTGCTTGTGCTAAATAATATTATTTAAACAGATGTATGGGTGGGGTGGTTTGAAATAATACGAATCACCCCATTTGAAGTAGCACATCTATTATTAGCACTGTGTTGACAGAAAAGAGATGATGATGCTGAATATTTTACAGATGATGATGAACTGCGTTTTAACATTGAAAATAGGTAGGTGTCGGAGCTTTCACAATGTTATCATGTCGTACTACTCCGATAATCCTTAGACTTGACCACCTCGTGCGGTCAGTTGCTGGGCTTTGAGATTGTAGTGGCTGAATTATAGCTCACGCAGCATTTAATATTTGATTGTAAATATCGTTTTCTTTTTATTTAAAGCATTTAATATTTGTTTGTAAATATCGTTTTCTTTTTATTTAAAGCATTTATTTTTTATCATATTTAATTTTGTTCATCACATTATATTTTTTGTGGCAACAGTAGAGAAATGCAGTTTTTAGAATTTTGTTGATTTTTCCGTTGCAAATAGATTCTTCTAGAAAAGAAAGAAATAAATTGAATTAAATGGAGTATTCATAGTTTATTATTTGATACGTCAAACAAGTTCATGTTGCTTCTTTCATGTTTAAATAAGCAGAAGCCAACAATTTGGTGACCCGTTCCTGCAAACAAAAAGATGTCGATTGAAGACGGAAAAGCAGATGGAACTGAGTTGCATAAGGTGAGTGTAAAAATTCCTCCATTTTGGATAGATAAACCGGAAATATGGTTTTATCAAGTAGAGGCCCAATTCAAAATAAGCGGTATCACTGCCGAAGAAACGAAATTTAATTATTTGATTTCGCAATTGGATCCCAAATTTGTAGAAAATGTATGGGATATCATACGCAGTGATAGCCAAACTAAATATACGGATTCCAAAGCTAGGCTCTAGAATTTATTTAAAGAGAGTGAAAATGCAAGAATTCAACGTTTAATCGCTGGCATTGACTTAGGTGATTTAAAGCCTAGTCAGTTGTTACAAAAATTAAGATCAGTAGCTACATCAGATGTTTCTGAAAATTTGATTAAAACTTTATGGCTTGGAAAACTACCAGACCCTATTAAAAATATCTTAATCGTCAGTAAAGAAGATACTGATAGTTTGGCGATTATGGCTGACAAAATTTGCGATATGAGCCCTAAAACCGAAATTTACAGTACAAGCTATGAACACAATTCTTCTAACGAATTGTTAGACAGAGTTAAAAATTTAGAACAGCAAATTTCTGCATTATGTATTCGTACTGGAGCTAGACCGAGAACGCGGAATACCAATTATTTCCGTAATCGATCTCGAAGCCGAAGTAACCGGCGCCATGATTTCAATCCAAAAGGGAAATTGTGTTACTTCCATTTTCGATTTGGAACCAAATGCTTTCCGGAGAAATGTCAACCTCCTTGCAGTTGGAATCAAAAACCACAAGAAAATCAGGAAAACTCAAGTCTGCAGTAAGTTCAGCGACAAATTCTGCTGCAGAAAATGAAAAGGAATGTCGCAATTTTCGCTTATTCGTACGTGACTGAAGATCAAATTTGCGCTTTCTCGTAGACAGTGGAGCTGATGTTAGCATAATTCCAGCTACGTCTCAAAATAAAAAGAAAGCAGAATATCTGTTATATGCTGCTAATGGCACTGAAATTTCAACTTATGGTATAAAGATGTTAAATCTGGATTTGGGATTACGTCGTGATTTTCAGTTTCCATTCATAATTGCTGACGTCACAAAAGGTATTTTGGGCGCTGATTTTCTTCACAAATATAACTTACTTGTTGACATAAATAAGAAAAAATTAATTGATGGGATAACAAATCTCTTTGTGCTATATGATATAACTGCTATTTCAAGTGATAACGTTATAAGCACATTGAATAAATCCATAAAAATTTCGAATTTACTCCTTAAATATCCTGAAATTTCTAGACCTAATCTTTTCCCTAAGGAAATAAAAAATGATGTTAAGCATTTTATTGAAACAAATGGTCAACCTATTCATGCCAAAGCACGACAGCTTGATCCCAAACGACTAGCGATAGCTAAAGAACAGTTTACATTTATGCTCAACAATGAACTAATTCGACCATCGAATTCGCAATGGTCAAGTCCTTTGCATCTAGCCACGAAAAAAGATGGGTCCTATCGACCATGTGGGGATTACCGTCAGCTTAATGCTCAGACGATTCCCGATCGCTACCCCATACCTAGGTTAGAAGATTTCCATCAAATAATAAAAGAAACCAAGATATTTTCTAAAATAGATTTATTTAAAGCATATTTCCAAATACCCATTGCAGAAGAGCACAAATGTAAAACAGCTATCATCACACCTTTCGGTTTATATGAATTTAACGTAATGAGTTTTGGCTTGAAAAATGCTCCTGCAACATTCCAACGATTTATCCATGAAGTTCTCAGAGGATTGGACTTTGTTTTTCCATATTTAGACGATATACTCATTGCATCCAAAAGCAGTCAAGAGCATGAAATCCATCTTAATTTAGTTTTAGAAAGATTGAATACTTTTGGCTTAAGAATAAATATTTCAAAATCTGTATTCGCTGTTGAAGAAATCGAATTTTTGGGATATCTAATTACACCCCAAGGTTCTCGTCCTCTGCCAGATAAAGTTCAAGCTATTATGAATTACAAAAGACCCGAAAATATTCAAGACCTTAGAACATTTTTTGGAATTCTTAATTTTTATCGTCGTTATCTAAAAGACGCAGCAAAGAATCAAGCTTTGTTACATGAATACCTTAAAGGTTCTAAAAAGAAGGACAAAAGAAAGATCCAATGGACTGATGAAGCTGAAAAACAGTTTGAAAAGTGCAAAAATGACCTCGTAAATGCAACTTTGTTGTCTTTTCCCAATTCTGAATTATCTCTGTCATTATTTACAGATGCTTCAGATACAGCAATAGGCACAGTGTTACAGCAATATGAAAACTCAACTTGGCAGCCAATTGCATTTTATTCTAAAAAGTTAAACGATACACAACAAAATTATAGCACGTATGACAGGGAATTTTTAGGCATATATCTTTCAGTTAAACATTTCAAGCATTATCTGGAAGGAAGAACATTTACAATTTATACAGACCATAAGCCCTTAATATTTGCCTTTCACCAAAAGCTTGACAAAGCGGCACCAAGACAAGCTCGTCAACTTAACTATATCTTTCAGTTTTCGACTGATATTAAATATATAAAAAGTGAAAATAACATTGTAGCCGATGCGTTATCCAGGGTTACCGAAGTTTCATCAATAGATTACGATCAAATAGCTGATGCACAAACTCAAGATGAAGAACTGAAGAGCTTGCAAACCATTACTTCCTTGAATTTAAAGGAGTACCCTCTACCTTCGGGGAAATACTTATGGTGTGATACTTCAACTAGCAAAATTCGGTCCTACATTCCACAAGCTTTTCGAAAACAAATTTTTCACCATATTCACGGCCTATCACATCCAGGAATAAGTCAACTATAAAATTAATGAATTCAAAATTCATTTGGCCTAGCATTAAAAAAGATGTGCAATTGTGGACTCGAACCTGCATTCCTTGCCAAAAAGCTAAAATCAATCGCCACACTAAAACAAAATTGGGCGAGTTTGAAGTACCTTCGGGCAGATTTTGTATTGTGCATATAGATCTCATTGGTCCTCTTCCTCCATCGAGAGGGAATATTTACTGTTTAACTTGCATCGACAGATTTTCAAATTGGATGGAAGCAATTCCTTTAGACAACATTTCAGCAGACACTGTTGCAAGAGCATTTTATAGCAACTGGATAGCACGTTTTGGAACGCCACACAAACTTATTACCGACCGCGGAACTCAGTTCAGAAGTGAAACATTGCAAACTTTGTCCAAAATCTGTGGTATTAAGCTGCAACATACTACAGCCTACCATCCTGCATGTAACGGCAAAGTTAAACGCCTTCATAGAACATTAAAAACAGCATTAAAAGCTCACAACAATCTGTCTTGGATTGACACGTTACCGACAGTACTTTTGGGTTTGCGTACTGCAATTCAAGAAGAAAACAATCATTCAATTGCACAAATAGTTTACGGAGAAAGTCTCAGACTTCCTGGAGAGTTTTTTAATGAACCCAGTATCCGAACAGCATCGGAAGGCTTTGCTAATAACCTCGAGAAATAAATGGAAACCGTGGGACCAAGGACCACTCGTAGAAATTCGAGTCGACACATATTTGTGCATAAAGACTAGAAAAACTGCTCTCATGTTTCAACGTATAGATAGGTTAAAGCAATTGAATCTCCTTACGAAGGACCATTTCCCTGAATTGAGCGGCAGGATAAATACTTTACTATTAACATAAAAGGGAAACATGTTAATGTATCATTAGATCGCTTGAAGCCAGCCTATATTTTAGCTGAGGACAATCCTAAGGGGACAACCACTGATCACAAGTTGCAGGCATAAGATAATAAACCAGATCTGACGCAAAAACAATCTCGCACAGGTAGAATTATTCGTTTACCCGTCCGATTCAAGGACTGACTTTAAGACATTTTTACCTTCGAAGATTTTAAGTACTGTTTGTAGTTAATTATTTTTGAACTTTATGAATGTTAAATAATTGTTTATGTTGGTCACACTACTCATATATCCCTTCTTCGTAACGTAACATAGTTACTGGTGGGGGAGTAATGTAGTGGCTGAATTATAGCTCACTCAGCATTTAATATTTGATTGTAATTGTTGCCAGAAAATCAGCCTACTCCAGTTGCATCTGATTTTCCAAACAATAGTGGTTCGAGCAAAGAATCTACATCTCTGCCAAGACCTAAAATACCTATTTTGAGACTGGTCAACTCTGCTTTTCCCGGCAAGACGAGCTCAGAAAATAAAAATTCGGGTTTCCACGAATTGGTTAAATTAAAGATGTATAGTGTAAAGAAGTCAAACCGATCAGAAAGCAAGTTATTTAAATTTATTATACTCTAATTCTTGGGAAAATAATGTAGTCTTTTATCTGGTCAATCTTGTTGGACTTTGGTTATAGTTGTTAAATGCAGAAATTATGGAGATACTGATTTTGTAAATGTGTATATTTATATTTGTTTTAAAAATTTATAATGATAAATAATTTTTTTTCAATTAAAACAAATTATTTGATTTCAATATAAAGGTTTAAATTTGTTGATGTCTTTTTGCCTTTAGAGGGTATGGAATCTTTGATGAGAATTTTGTTTTTCTTCTATTTTGATGCATATAAATGAGATTTTAAAACATTTTTCTTTAAAAAAATCAGTTTCTTTTACTATCTCTTTCTAAAAAATTTTGACTTCATTTTGAATAAGAAAATTTGGAAATTGCTAAATTATGTAGATATGTTAAAATATCAGAAAAGTATGAAGGACAAATTTATAAAATATGTTATTTAATTTGATATTTTAGAATTTTCTAAAAATATATAATATATATTTTTTTAAATTTTCAGTAGTCAAAATTGTAGATTCTGTAGATTCTTCCAAAAATGATTGACCAAAGATTTAAAATATTTTAAAGCTTCATGGATAGAACCGATGTAGAGCATTTATATTTTCCATCCCTAATCTGCTTCCAGATTGTTATAATAGTGTAGAGTTTAAATTCTTATGAGGTTTAAAAGGATTTGTTAATCTTTTCCATGTATGTGTATACACTGGATATCGGTACATTTTATAAGTGACACATAAGCTCACATTTACGAAAAGC
>BGPR01000251.1:0-59833 GCA_013235015.1 Araneus ventricosus
CTTTTTAATATAATTTTTCGAGGTTTTATTTTTTAGTTCTATATACTGTCAACAGATGGTGCCATGAAAAGCATGAACTACCTTCAGCACACAGGGGGGCATCACCACAACCCACTTGGGGGAAACAGAGTCTTCACCGTTGAGCTTCCAGATAAGCAGGTCACGCTTCACCGAGCAGATCACCCTACCTCCACCCCTGTTTCATTATATCGCTGTGTTCGCACTCCCCCCCCCCCCCTGCCACCGAGGTTCAAGACGTCTTACTGTGAATCACCCCTCCTGTAGTGATATGCATTCTAGAATGATAACGTCGCTTTTGTAATTCGAAATTTCGTCGGGAACTCAAAGGAGCAAGTATTCGTTTTTCTATTTGATTGACAGAATCGCGGTAATTGTATGAAAAAAGAATAGTCGCAGTAAAGATCCCATACTGTGATCGCAACGAAAACTGCGAATGTGTTATCGTAGGATGGCTTGTGTGGTTGATTAATATTGATTGTGATTGTTACCTGTGAACTCAAGTTCCAACATCTCTTTCTACAAGAATTTTTGCTGGCGCCATCTGTTGTCAATACAAAGAACTAAACATTAAATCTTAATAGAAAGTATTAAACAATAAGTAGAAGTAATAACAGTTTTTTATTTGAATATTTTAGAACACTTTACTTATACTTAATAAGACTTTTTGAAAATTAAAAGTGTGATTGAAATAACAGTTATTTGGAATAGATATTTAAAAATAGCAATAGCAAAACTATTTGTTACTCAAAAAATCGTGGATTATACATCCCTAATGTTAAATATTCCACAGCATTGCTTCAAGGAACATTTTCTCAAGTGGCTTCCTTGCCAAATGTTCTAGGAACCCTCATCTTGCTGTTAACATAGACAGCTTATGTCCGAAAGTTAAGCAAAATTCGTATAATGAAAACAATTTGGAGTTAATACAGGGGCAATGGTTCAAAATCAGTTGTGGCGAATTATGGGATGCACAATCGTAGGAACTCAGGCATTACAATGAAAACTCGGTCAAGTGTACCTTTAAGAGGAAGTGATAAAGATGAAAAATATTTGGGCTCACACAGTTGCAGGGAAAGCTGATAATGATTTGTGATTTTCATTAATGAGTTTGCTGGGCGCAATTCTCACATAAATTTTCATAAAAATAGCACGTATATTTGGGGAGATAAAATATTTTTTTAAAGAAATCTACCATTTTTTCGCATGTTTTTTGCTTATATCATTTAGAGTTTTTAACCATATTATGCAAAACTTACAGAATGCGTGACAAGATATTAGCGCGCCATTACATTAAAAATAAAAGTAAATACATTGGACATTCAAGGAAATATGAGTACTTGTAGTGAATAATTTTTAACTACATATCTGCGAAACATAGTGTAATTTTCATCTATAATATCGAAGCCACATATATAGGGCAGCTTATTTAAAATTTACTGCTGAATACCGTTGCTATTCACTAAGATATCGGCATTGCAGCAAACTGAATTTCAGTTGTTTTCTTAGAGAAACTAAATTATGAGGGATTTTCCTCAAATTTATACTGTGAAACGGGGTTACTTTGAATTGATTCTTGAATTTCCAGATTATTTACATATATTTCTCTGAAAGAAAAATTGTTCTGATTTTTATCTCGTTGAGTGATTACTTGAGAAATGATTTATAACAAAATTTGGATGATACAGTAATTTGATAAAAAATTATAATTTTTCGAAATTTTGGTGTAAAGTTACCTCTTTGGTGGAGATTCCTTGCATCGGTTTGTTTCCCGGCACATTTCAATAACAAGTCACTGTGTGCAATGCTAGATATATTTATTGAAACTCTGGCTGGATATATACAAGAAAAATTACATTTTATAAATCCTGATTATAATCAACAATTTTATGCCTTTGCATTCGGTCAACTCATTTTAAGATCTATACTATTAATAGGAAAACCGAAGTCACTGAACTGGACTATACAAGTTGCAATGGTCTTGTAATAGTTTCCCATGTGTGTGATTTGATATTCAGTTCAATGATAATCCAGTTTGTCCTTTTTTTATTTATTCACAATACACACACATATAAACACTATTACGACAAAAACATATAAAATATAAACATCACATCGCTTAGAGCTCGATTAAATCCACACCCGCCTGGGGGCAGGGTCAGAAGGTATCTGAAGGTGAATCCCTTCAGGCGTGGGGATGACAGTTCTATTTTTCCCTTTCTAGGGATCAATGTAGCCAAGTTGCCACAGATCTTTCCCTTTTCATTGGTGAAAACCAGGAGATTATTAGGTTTCCTTACAAGAAAGACCTTTCTATTGTAACAAACTGTTTTCTTGGGTACTAAAGTGTCAAAAAAAGTTTTTTTCTTTAAGAGTACTCTAACCTTGTGAAATGACATTAAATCAAGCTTCTAGGGTCTCTGGAAAGAAATCCTTATAGTTACAAATCTCTAACATCCTTTTATACCCCCTAGGCATACCTGAAGCCAAAGCAAGCATTGTTCTTTTTATTTTTTAATACAAAATAAATTTTAAAAACATCTGGGGTTGCTTTGTTCTGCAAATTTCCATGGTGCAAAGAAACCCTCTTTTTCGGAGCAAAGTTACCCCACGACAGAAAAAAGTTAATTACAACTCAACTAATAAATATAATTGGCATCCAAAGTAACAAAATAAAAGCTATGTTTATTATCCTTCACATTTAAATGCACTTGTTTACAGAAATGTTCTTTCTTCACTAGATACAGATTTTTTACTACAATTTTCGCTGAAAAACTGGCTCAAAGTTTTGTTTCTTCTGTAACCTCTTGAATGATGATTAAATGCGTTTAAGGAATGAAATGCACTAGTCCAGGGGTCGGCAACCTATTGAAACGGAAGAGCCAAAACTTACAATTTACAAAATTTCCCAGTTTTTAAAGAGCCACTAAAAATTTTCGTTTCAATATTATAGTATTTGCTTATATATATTTGATTTTTGATTTAAAATAAACGGCTTTAAATACTGAATAATATTTGTTCATATAAAAACGCAAATATAGATAGTTACATCAATGAGAGCATTGGCTTTGCATGCCTTTTGAAAGTTTGATTAAATCTGGCTTAAAACTTGTTGTTTTAAGTTTCAAGCATGACTCTATATTTTTGTTAGTTGACTTCTAACTTTACTTTTTATTATATTCATGCAAGAGAACGCTTGCTCTCACGAATATGTCGACCCGAAGATCGTCAACACTCCATATGCCAACTTCTTCACCTCACTGTAGCATTCTGGAAGACTATTCCATGCTTCGAATATGAGGGCCTCAACTTGCGGAATTTCTTTTAGAGCTCTCCAATTGTGCTGCGCGATGTGCATGCATTTCTGGACCTCCAACTCTTCCAACTTGCTCTTGAATTCTGTGAACTTGTCACTCCACAAGTCTTTGGTTTTCAAATCCAGCAATTGCATTTGAAGCGATCCAGCATCAATTCCAAATGGCTCAATGTTGATCTCATTTGTATTTGTGTTGAGAGGATTTACTATGAACGCAAGAGTACTTTTGTTTGTTTTGAATTGCTCGAATCTCTCAGCAAATTCATCTTTCATGTTTTTAAAGCTATGCTGAAGTAATTCGAGCCAATACTTGCATTGGTCTCATCGCGATATTGCTTCAGATTTTTAAAATGAATTAATTTACAGCTCTCCATGCCTTCAACAAAAAGAAGTAATTTTTTTTCGAAACAAACTACTTCTTCAAGCAAGAAGTAGGCTGGGTTGTCCTTTCATTGCAGTTTTAGATTTAGTTCATTTAGTTTCATTGTGGTATCTACCATGAAGTTGAATTTTTGCAGCCATTTGGCGTCTTCCAATTCGGAATGGTCAATGTTTTTTTCATTGAGGAATGTTTTTATTTCACTCAAGCACAAAGGAAAACGTTGCAATACGTTACCTCTGGAAAGCCATCGCACTTTATTGTGCAGAAGTAGGTCAGAAAACTGGCTATCCATTTCTTCAAGGAAATCTTTAAACTGGCGATGTTAGAGTGCTTTTGCCAAGATGCTGTTAATAATCTTAATTAACAAGTTCATGACCTCAACTATTTCGGCTGCAAATGTTTGGGCAAAGCGCTTCTTGATGAATTATGCAGTGAAACGTTAGAAATTCGTGGTTTATTTTTTCTGAAGAATTGATGTTACCCCTCTATGTATTCCTGTCATACTTCTGTCTCCATCAGTTGCTATAGAAGCGATTTTTTTATATCGATTCCATTGTTTTCTAGGCATTTTTGCACAGCATTTGCTATATCTTCTCCATGAGTTTGCCCTGAGAGCGGAAGCAATCCTAGCATTTCTTCTTTTGGACCTTGGGACGACATATACCTGACGAAAAGGGTAACTTGTTCCGTGTATTTTATGTCGCAAGACTCATCTATAGCAAGTGATAAGGCAGAAGCCAGTTGAATGTCTTCCACTTGCATATGTGTTACATTTGAAGACATTTTAGCAGTTCTATCTTGTACTGTTTTAGCAGATAATGGCAAATCTTTGTTTTTTTTCATGATTTCTGCTTTGTTTTTAAAATCACTAAAGAGTTCTTCAGATGCACGTATAAAACAATCTTTGACGTACTCACTATCTGTGAATGGTTTTCCTCTTTTTGCAATTTCTATTGATACTGCGAAGCTTGCCAGATTTGCATTATTGGAAGATTGCGCCCAGTTACTTAGCATGGAATTTGACTATTTTTTTGGAGCTCTTCAACAGCTTTTTTTTCGTGCGTCACCGATTGGATATTTATCAGCAAACTAGGCATGTTTTGTAGTGAAGTGTCTCTCCAAATTTGACTTCTTGTTGTGTGCGAGTTTTTCGTGACAAATGAGACAAGTCGGAAGGCCATCTATGTTGCATATGAATGCAAACGACTCCGTCCAATCCTGATTGAATTCTCGGTTTTCTTCTTCAGTTCTTCTCTTTTTTTACCAGATGCTATGCTGGCGGCGGAGCTGAAAAAATGATTTAAAAAAATTTTACTTAGCTATCTAAAACGGCAAACTATTTATTTACCATTATTACTTCGTTAACACGATCCTCAGATATGTAATCCAATTCTGTTACTGATTTTATTATATTATACGCGTACATACCTTTGAGAAGATAATTCGATTCTAAATCGTATTCTTCTCGAAACAACAAGCGAATAGATATGCAAAAACCGCAAGCGATTAAATTAACACACATGCAACGTAACGTCGACCGCGCTATCCGAGGATGACTGACTGACAACACGTCAAGACTCTAGACGGTGGCTGTTTGGGTGAGACGGAAATGGAATGCAATTGGCTGAAAGATAAAAAGGTCACGGAGTCTCATCTCTAAGAACAAAACAATAGTTCAAATTTATCTCATTATGGTTATATTAAGCGTAGCGATTTGTAATTAACGATTATGAAAATAGAAGCTATTGAGGAATTAGGTGCTTAAAAATATATTTTCTTATTTTTTAAGGGTTTTCATAATAAATTATTAAATTTTTCGTGTGGAACTGGAGAGCCACAACTTTACATCAAAAGAGCCGCATGTGGCTCGCGAGCCGCAGGTTGCCGACCCCTGCACTAGTCAATGTTGCCAAGAAACGAGAAAAAATTTCAATCTCATACCCCTAATCAATTGGTTTCTGTTTCACTATTCTACAAAAATGTTATACTGCTACAAAGTTACCTCCACGAGTGCAAGTATCTTCTAATCTTGAATCTCCGCATGGGCATTTAACGTGTTTCAACCTTTATACAATCCAATATAACTATTCGAAGATTCAAATTTAAAAAAAGTATCAAGTTATTTTCTTAACAGGAAGTTTCCTTTCCCCGCTGAAAACTACATCAGCATAAAAGCGATCGCCGCAGAGTTAAATATAAGTGCTGTATTAGTACGCAGTACATGTGTACAGGGACAATCAGTTAGCGCCCACGACAGCCCTGCAACAAACTTCTTCCCCCTTGAATTATCGCTACCCAGATAGCAAAGAAAGCTTGCCTAAAAGGTTTTGGAAACCTCGTCGTCGGCAAGGACAAAGGGTTGTCACAAAGGTTTCCATGACAAGGGTTGAACCTTTCGGCAAGGTAAGCGGAAAGGTTCGCTAGTCAACAAGAAACAAGGTTTTCTGTAAGGTTTTTAGTCAGATTTCCACAAGCTTTTATTACAAGCTTGTTTCAGGCCTTTCAAAAGGTTGTTAAGAGCTCTCCTTTGGCGGACAAAATAGAACTCCCCTTCCCCTCTCCGAAGCCGTTCTCTTACAGAAGGGTTCACCCCCCTTTTTTCACCCCCTCTTCAAAGCCGTGCTCCTACAGAGGGATCCAACCCCCTTTCTTATCCCCCTTCTGACGTCATCTTAGAGTTATCTGGAATGTCAATTAATTAGAAATCTTAATTATCAATTTCAATAATCTAGTTTTTAACTGAACTTACTTGTACGATTTGATCGTAGATTGTGACAAAACTTCAAATTCCTCCAAGCCGTGGATCGAACCCGCGTTCCTAGAGTTGGAGGGCAAACGCAATAACCACTATACCGGACGGGGCTACACACGAGAGAAGAGGTGTTTAATAAAAAGCCTTCTTACGTCAATTTTGCGGGAATGGTTTCCGAAACGGTTTGTGCGGAAATGCTTTCGCAGACTTGTCGTTCAAACCTTGTCGGTGAGATAGTTCATAAAAAGCTTTCCTATGTAAACCTTGCCGCAATGGTTTCCGAAACGGTTTGGGCGGAAATGGAAAGCGAGCCTATGGAAAGTGAAATGGCAACCTTTCCGCAACCTTCTTTGCTATCTGGGTAGCCACCCAGATCAAGGAAGGAAGAAAATAAATAAGTAAAAGCACATCATCTGGGAGGGGACGGGGGGCTCTGCAAATAAGCACGTGTGTCTGACTTGTTACTATATTACAATTACTTTTCTGGGAAATCTAGATAAGAAAAGTTTAAAAAATTCAATACATAGCATTCTTTGCAATCTGTGACTTTAGACCCGAAGGGGAGGCTTGAGCCCCCAAAGCCCCCCCTGGATCCGCCATTGATTGTGTCTATGTGTTAAGTACCCAAATGATAAAAACTGGTATTTTTTTAAAAAAACTCTAGAATGATATAAATTTCTTTTTCAAAGAAGTTTATTTTTTACAGTGGCAGCGATTTGTCACTGTAAAATCTAAAATAAAAAATCTATTATATGATATCGAGGATTTTAATATTTAAAAAATAATTTTGAATCTAATACTAACAGTGTAAAAAAATTTGATTGATGAATAAATTTTTCTTTTAGATTAATATTCTGATTTAAATGCACAACAAGCGAATTAAATGTGGTAACTTGTTGTGATTTCTACATCTTCACTTTTTTCAGTGGAAAAGTCAAAGTCACCCGCATTCCATAGTAGGCTAGATAACAAATCTGATTTAAAATATTTACTTAAACCGTCAAATAGGACGATTTTTTATTTTTATAAATATATATTTTATTTAGGTAATATAGTGTTCCGTGCGACCAATTCCGGTAATGCGTCGTCAGAGGCTATTGCTATTTTACAATATGTTATTCCATCCACTATTTTCAATCACACTTTTAATTTTCAAAAAAGCTTATTAAGTATAACTTAAAGTGTTCTAAAATTCAAATAAAAACTGTCATTTCTTCTACTGATTGGTATACTTTCTATGAGCGTTTAATGTTTAGTTCTTTGTATTGCCAACAGATGGCACCAGACAAAATTCTTGTGAAAGATATGTTGAACTTGAGTTCACGATCTCACAATCCATAGTAAACAATCAGCAAGTCACCCTTCAACGTCACAGTTCCAGTTTTCAGTACGATCACATTATGGGATCCTTATCAACGACTATTCTTTCTTTTATACAATGCGCATTCTGTTCAAGAGAAAACGAATTCTTGCTCCATTGAGTTCCCGCGAAACTTGAATTACAAAAAGGACGTTATCATTCTAGAATGCATTCACATACAGGAGGGTGATTCACAGTAAGACGTCTGAACCCTCGATGGGAGGGAGTGCGAACTTCATTATAATACGAAACGAGGTGGAGGTGACGGGCCCGGCCTTAACAAGTGCAGGATTGGAGCTCAATTTTTATAGCCCTGATTCCAGCTAACTTGCATCAAAGTCGGTAGGTCATTAGCATTTAAAATAAATTTAATTAAAAAATTTAATTTACATTAATTAAAGTTTAATTAATTAATTAAATTTAAATTATTTTAAATTGAATTATTTATTATATAATAATTAATAATTGTTTATATAATTAATTGTTAACTATTAATTAATTATGTAATTTATTAGTTATTGTATATAATTAATAGGGAGTCAAATATAGCAAAAAAATGTGAATTAACTTGACTACCAACGACCTTTTCATAACACTAGTAACTTGGAAGACTTCAGAATGCAAAGAAGATATAATTTTTATTTATGCTTGGTAACAAAATTACAGCAATTAAAATAAAATTAAACTGCAATTTTTTACTTAATTTTAATATTTAATTTGATCTTTAATCTTTTGTTCTTGGCTTTTAAATAAAAAATTATATTTAAATAAGGAAATGCGTTTTCTTGTTTGATAGCAATTTTATAAGGCATATATTTTATTATGTATATACTTTGGTCTCTATAATAGACCAATTATATATCAATCACAGAAATGTAGTGGTCTAGGCTGGTGTAGACCAATCTTTCAAACTCATGTAGATCAAAACTGAAATCCTAACACAATATTTTGTCTTGTGAACGATTTCGAAATAATTGAACCTTATTAATACAGTTTAAAACAATAGGTTATAATTTAGTTTAAATCGAGGTGCATACAGTCTTCAAGACTTTAAAAAATCTTACAGTTGCCTTTTCTCAACATAATAATTAAAATAAGTTTTATGCTTTATTTTGTGAAAGAAAAATTTAGCTGGTTTTCCAGACTATCAAATAAAATAATTAAAAAGATACGGCCATAAATTTTGCAGAGCCAAAAAATTAATTATTTTAAATAAGCCAAGAAACTTTTAATAAAAAATTAACATTAGAGTATGAATCAATGGAAGGAAAATAACAAATTTTAGTATACAAATTTGTATTCACCCCAAAAAAAGTGGTAGAAATAAAATAAAAAAATTCTATATACGTCATTTTTATGATTTCAAGCTTCATCCCTTCGAAGAAGTCGAACAACTCGTTTGGTCATGACTGGATAACAAGAGTTAGATAAAGTCAATAAGTTAAAAGCTCATTAGACAGAGTTCGGCTTAGTTTAGTTCAGTCAATAAAGTGCATGTATGGATGTGACTGTCTTTTTTGGTTCCACAAGACAGACCGTTGAAGATCCTTTTTTTGGAAAACTAAATTCAAGACCAAATTTGATGTTCAAGTATGATTATGAAGAATGGGAACGTGACTTGCACAGAAGAAGCTTTTCCACCAATTTTGAATAATTAAAAATTAGCAAGAAAAATTTGAAGTATGTTAGGATAAATGAAAAAATATTATGACACAAAAACTTTATGCACTGTCTTGTCATAAAAATATATCTTTCAAATCTTAATGTGCCAGTTTATTTGCGGATAGGACATTTTTCTCCCTTAAATTTGAAAATTCTTTAAAAGTTCATGGCTAATTTTCAACAATAGCTTGTAATGCTGTAAGTGAAGAGTCAATCAATTTCATTGAAACATCAAATCTTTAAATCTACATGTTTCCATGTTAGAAAATGAGATATAAATTTATTTTGCTTATACATATAGTAATATAAGACCTTCTTTTGTTATAATAAAAATACAGACTATTTCCTTGCTTTGCCAGTTTTTTTTTTTTTAAATGTAATTTTTTGAGCTTCAACTAAATTTGGACTTCTATTTTTTTTTTGATAGATTTACTTTATTATTTTGATAAATTTAAATTTTTAGCTATAAATTAAATCTATTTTTCATAAAGAGGATAATCTTCTCTGAAAATATGATCCTTGTTTATTTGCAATTGGAGTTAAAAATCACGTTATAATTAGATAAATAATGTGTAATAATTGTAATATCAATTTGAACAAACCATCTCGTTGCTTGATCAAACGAAAATTAATCTCATTCAATTTTACGATTCTCAAAGAGCCAACCTAATTCATTTTTTAAAATTATCGTAAAGATCTAAATCATTAATTTGATAAGACGAAAAACAAACGCTCACAAATTTAGTTTGCAAGTATTAGATACTCCTCTCACTACTTTTTTTCTCTTGTATTACTTAATCCATTCTTTAATTCAATTAATGCTTTAGCTACTCAAAAATTAAATTATTTGACGTTTTAAAGGTATATGTTGTCATAATTAATATATAGTATAAAATAGCGAATCATTCAACTGCGGAATACAGCTAGTATTTAATACTATAAGAAGTAAAATAAAAGAGCACAATATGAGCTCTCTTTTAAAAAGTACGAAAGATGTAAAGAATGTGATATGTCCTGTTTCTCTAGGTGACTGAGAGAACAGAAATGCACCTCATTCCCACTAAAGAAGCACTAGACAGCAGACTTCTCTGAGCCCCTGACCATAGCAGGCGCAGTCCAAATAAAAGGGTGATAGATACTCATCCCTCCTCCGAAGCATATACACCCCTTTCCTTTGTGGTTTAGCAGGCCAAACTGATCTCTTTACCCTCCCTTTTCAGGGGCTTTAGGGAATGAGTAATAAAATGAGCTTTGAAAAAAGAAGAAAAAATGTCATTGTGCCCTCTCAGTCAAGAACGCATGTTTCTTGCAAGGAGATTCTCGAGATCCCGGGGGCAATAAATGTCAATACAGCATCAGTTTGCAATATAAGAGTATAATTTAGCTATTTTGTTTAAATACTGTCTCCTTTCAGGTCCCGGAATATTGATTGTCTCATTCTTACTTACAGAAAACGGAAATACAAAGACCTCGACCCCTCCCCCCCCCCTGCTGTATAGTCAGGGGCACTCCTTTTTATCTTCCATTTATGATAGGCGTGGAGTTAGAGCCGTTGTTGACTTGTGAATCCAGTATTGTGAAAACAAATTGGACCACACTGTCGGCAAATAGATTTCAAAATCACAAAATAAATCCTAAGAAGAGAGTATTATGAAATTTAAACGATACTTGAGTTTTTAATTAATCATGTTCGAGTACAATGCATCAAACCGTAAATGAAAGCAAACATTTAACATTACCCTAAAATCGCCTGAAAAAAATCCAGAGCCCCAAAAGTTAGGTCCATTGAGTGCCTATTTGCCTTGTTTATAAGTTTTGGGGCAACAAATATTATGCAGGTAACAAAAAAACAAAACATTATGCTGAACTAGAGATAACGCAATCATTCAAGTCTATGGTTCAGCATTTTGATTGTAAAAAATACAAAATTATAATTTTCTAAGGTCGATTCTAGAGAAAGGGTTAATAATTTGCAAAAACTTTTGCTAAACAATCTCACATATTCTTTTATTTATGAATCGGACAATTTTAAAATTATAAATAACAGATAAAATTGAACTAAAAAGGTTATTAGAAAAATTATCGAAGGGAAGGTTTAGAAACAGCTCTTTCGCTTTTTTTAGACATGCTAATTTCTTTCTAAAATATCTCAGTTATATTTTATAAGCTGCACGTAAAGTACTATAGTTCAAGACTACAAATTTAAGATCATACCGTATTACTTTACTTGCAAAGTTTTAATAAACATAATTAAAACATGTATCTATTTCAGCTTTATAAGGGAATTTATTCTACTAAAATTGCTTTTCTTCAGTGAAGCAAACTACTCGATAATTTCTATATAATATATCATCAAAAGACTTACTGGTACAGTAGAAAGAATTATGCAATGGTATCAACGCATGTTTAATAAAAATAAATAATAATCAGATTTAAATCAACATTGGTTATCATACATTTTAATGATCAGTAAAAGGGTTAAATCGTTTTATTTCAGACAACTCAAAAATTACTATATAGAGTTAATAGTCTTCTCGATGCTAAAATATATATATATATATATATATATATATATATATATATACTTAGAATTCAACCTCAAACTGAATTCCCATTATTATTATTATATCCACGGACACATTCATAGGAGTATATACTCTTATTTCGCATCTGAACATTTGAAAAATCTTATTTTATTTTATCGTTAACATCCGACTAGTAATTTAGATTTGCAAAACTTTCTTGATCTATTAAAAAAATCATATTTGACGAAATGAGCAAAACATGTTTTTTTCAATAATTTGTTAAAAATAATATATGGTGATTTTAATTTGTTAAAAAACGATTATATCTTTGTAAAGCTACAGGCGGGGCCCTATTGGGAGTAATCGGTCCATCACTAGGCCGGCCCTGGAGGTAGGGTGATCGCTACCAGTGAAAGCGTGACCCTTACTGATAAGCTCAACGTGTGAGTATCTGTTTCCCCACAGTGGGCTTGTGGTGATGCCTGTTGTGCTGAAGGTAGTTCACTGCTTTCATGGCACCTCATTAGACGAAAAGAACTAAAAAAAAATAAAACCTTCGAAAAATTATATTAAAAGAAATTAAAAAAAAAACACTTGCATACATTTTTTCCAAATTATAATCAACCTTTTGACGGTGTATCTAATCTACTTAGCTAGGATTTTTAATATGCGTAGAAAACTTATCAGTTCATGATTTTGCCTACTTAAATGGTCTGTGTATTGAAAAAAAAGAAAACAAAAACTGTTTGATTAATTTATAAAGATAACAAGTGTTGATTTAACTTGAATCGATTTCGTTTACATTCTCGTATAGTTTTCAAATAGTTGTATAGACCTAAATGTAAGTCGTTAAATGATACGGGACATCGTTGATTAGAGTTCCATTCCTTGCATCTTTCTGATGATCAGGAATAGAATTTAACTTATTTATTTTGAAAGTTCGTTGTCATTTGGGTTGCTTAGAATGTATTCTAGAGGTACTTCTTTGATTTTACAGTATTATATGTCAATAGTCAATTTCTCTTTCATCGTTTACTGTTTACTCTAAAATATCTATTTTCCAAGTTCCTATCCCATCATGTGCGTATAATTTTCTATTTCTTAAATCAAAATTTGTAATTTTATTAACCATTCGTTATATCTTATTTCTATTCGTTGAAATCATTGTTTGATGTAATGTTAGATTTGTTTTCTTAAATTGTGTTTTATGATGGCATTTTTGTAAAACATTTACTGAGAATTCTGCGTGTTAATTTGTGTGCAGCATCCATGCGAATTTTATGAGAACGAAAGGTTCTGTAAATAAATGCTTACGTAGTTTTTCTAATTCCTTGCTAAGTGACAGTTTGTTTGAATATGTTACTTAAATTTCCTTTGTTATATTTATGTATATTATACCAGGATAGTAAAATCTCAAGAGGATTTAAATTTTTGCACTACTTACATCAAGTTACTTCTATTGATATTGTTGAATTTTGTCTGGATAAAATAGCTAATGTTGTAAAACCTAAATATATATAAGTGGTCTATGATAGGGGTCATTCCAATGTCAAATCTACACAGATTTTTAGAATATAAAATTTGTCCTCATCTCAGATTTTCATGAAATTGCAGAGATGCATTGATATAGACTAGGAAAATACCAAATTTCATCAAGAGTATGTGGACTCCCCATTTGAATTAAACAGTAATGAAATTTTAAAATTTCCCTAAAAACTGCAAAGCGGAAGACACTTGAATTGCTCTAGGAGCTCTCCTATTGGAGCTGGGCAAGTCATTTACAACATTTTGTGATGCTCTTTCCAATGTTATGCAACATACTATAGATTACTATACAAAATTGTTTGCTTCAAATTTCGAACTCTTTTTCTAAAAGTACATATTTTAAAATTTTCAAATTAATTCCATGAATGATTTTGTAGTATTGTAAATCATCTACCAAAATATTAATTTGGGGTGATAATGGGTTAATAGTTAAAAAAAAAATTTTAAATCTCGAAGTCTTGTTTTCATAACTTCCTGCTATTGAACTGAATAATACAAGAAAGCCAATATTTACACTTTGGTGAAAAACAAATACGAATGTTAACCTGAAAGAAGAATACAGTAATTAGTCTAAAATAATTAAATTGTCAATATTTGTGCTTTGGCACAATACTTATTAGCTGCTACTTTAACAATAACCGCATAAATACACTGGCGCTTAAAGTGCAAAAAACAATAAATCAATACAAATAAAATTAAAATAAGATATAAACAGTAATCGCATCTGAGATGCTAATGCTGCACATAATGAATAACACAGAAAATTAAAACACCTAACGATAATGATAAATACTTATGAATTAAGGATTGAACAGCAGGCAGGGAGCATTTCTGGTCAGCACAGCAGTTAAAAGTTCATCTGGTGGCTTTAACTGTTCCTTCTTGTTCAATCATTAATACTATAAGATTGCCCATCATTAATATATAGATGATTTTGGTAGCTTTAAGGAAGTCTTGCAAACAATTACAAGATCAGTTTCTTGCATAAAAACATAGGTTTTCTAAATTTTGACGAGCTGAGACAGAAACATTGTGTGTTAGCAGGTAAAGTGGTCATGCCTTCTGTTTGTATGTCTAACTACGCAAAATGTCAAATTGATTATAGACAATGCTAAAATGAATACTATATAACAAATTGCAACATATGGAGAGTTTACTGTCCATAGGAAACTGATGATCATTATTTTGGAAAGAATCCTTTGCGAAAACTCTTGATTGCCAACAAATTCCACTCAGTGGGTTTCAGTTGGCGCAAAGACAAGTTTCCTAGAGATCCTTCCTCTTTCTAAAAACTTAGAGAAATCTTTCAGAAAAAAATTTATTGATTTATTCTGCACATGTTGATCATATTTGGTCAGTCACAACTTCATTGCCAAACAATAGGGCATTCTTTTAATGCCCACAAGAAAAGGAAATCTCAAAAGAATTGAGTTTGACTTTTAATACCTTGTATTTTTCTGAAAATTATAGTATAGGGGATGAAGCACTGGACAAGCAACAGGTCAAATTCCATCCTTTTTTTGTGAATCCATCCTTTTCAAAGAGAAAAGCGAATTGACATGTTAGTTATGTAGTTGTTTTCTGACTGCCTAGAGCAACAACATGTTTACACCTTTGAAAAAGCGCTTAGTCCTTCTCAAACATCAGATTTCAAAACTTCCAAACAAGATTTTTATTTACAGATGAGGTCTGCCCCAATCTATACTTATAAGTGCAAATGTTTATCGCAGGTTGCTACATGTCAGACTAATCTATTAGCACTACAGCCTTGAAATTTGGCACACAGGTAGTCGTAATCCTCACCGTAGTCGTAGTTCGGCACCTCAAAGCCGAAATTTTAAAATTTAATCTAGAAAATTTTTTATTTAATGTTTTGTGTTGTTTTGGGTGATTTTTCGCACTAATTTCTCAATAGCATGATTTTAGATAATTCTACGAAAAAAATAGATACACCATCAGAAAGAGCAAGCGATTTCCGTTCTAATGAAGTTAGTTTGAATTTCTAACGTAATTTACTGAATTTTGAGAATTTTTTAAAAAAATAGTCACTTTTTAAAAATAAAACTTTCCGGAATTCTTAAAACTCTTGCATCCGATGTTCTAATAAAGATATCATTTTCAAAAATTTTTTGGTAGTAAATCAATTATTTTTCTCTGATTTAAGACAAGAACGGTTAAAATATTTTATTTCTTCGATTTTAGATTAATTTATTTCTTGATGGGATCAGAATTTTTCTCGATTGCCGACAGTGAAGAAGCAAGGCGTTTCACACTTTTCGCCTTGGCTACGCCATCTGGCGGGAAAAAAACAGCCGTGATTCATTCCCTTCCTTCACTGGACGCAGTCGTAAAGCAAGCAATAACGTTCTGACTATATCTTTAGTTAGAAAAGACTAGAAAACATCAAATTGATTTCAAAGATCTACTTACATAATCTGGCTTCAAAGTTTAAACCTGAAGTGGAAGATTTAATCTCTCTTTTTCTTTTCTTCTTTGATTCATTTTGGATATATTTAAATATTATAGAAATTATGTTTGTCTGTATCTTTCGATGCATATTCTTCCATTTGAAATCGTTTAAGATTTCATTCGGTTTTCATTCTTTAACATTTTACCTGGTTTATAGGAATCAATCTTTTAAATCGTAAAAGATTTTTTTCGAAAATATTGGTTGATTTGGTACTGTAATTTCAATTTGAAATAATTTTGTTGAATGGCTTTAAGTCAAAGTATCTAATGTCACCAATTAACTATTTTAAACAGGATTGAAACATTTTAAGTCGTCAGCCTGACTGAATTATAATTGTTTTTACTCATTTTGAATTCTATAATTTTTAATTTCATTGTTGCTTAAAAAAAAAACGTATCTTCAGTTAATGTCATTGTCGAGAAGAGAAATAAGCGTTCAAAATCAATAATATATATATATTTTTGTATTGATTTTGTTTTCAAAGATTTATTTTATGTCATTGTGGGCTTTAAAAAACATTTTGTTGAAATTCATGATACCACGGGCAATGTCGTGCAGGTACTGCTAGTATAAAAATAAGAAAAACTTTTTGAACTTCTGCTTTCATGAAGAAGATTTTAAAGTGAAAGGAGAGTGTTATTTTTTGGTCACAGAACATGGAAAAGGGTCTTGCGAAGGAATAAGGGATTCATATCAAAAGACCATATCAAACTCGAACCCCGCAACAACTTTTTGAGTGGGCTGTAGAAAATATTACCAAGGTAGATTTTGCCTGCTCAACCCAAGAGGAATATGCTGAATCAGAATTGTTCTTGAACAGTTGCTTTGATCAAGCATTGGCTATCCAAGGAACCAAGCAATATCATGCATTCATTCTCAAAACTACCCCAACATTATTGGTGAAATACTTTTCATATGATTTGCAGGGTTGGAAAAAAGAAGTGTCAAAATATCTAAATAAACTTAAATTAGAAGACATATCAGGCTACATCACCACTGTCTATGAAGGAAACAGGCGGCTCGGCTATGTTTTGCAGAAAAATGAAGAATTTGATTAAGTAAAAATAACTTTTTCTTCATAAAAGCTAATAAGTATTGTGCCAAAGTACAAAAACATGTATGATTTGATTATTTTAGACTCATTACTGTGTTCTTTCTTCAGGTTAGCATTCATATTTATTTTCACCGAAGTGTAAATATTAGCTTTCTTGTATTATTCAGCCCAATACAGGGAATTAATGAAAAACAAGCTTCAGTTTAAAATTTTTTTAACTATTAACCCATTATCATCCCAAATTAATATTTTGCCAGATGATTTATAACAATACAAACTATTCATGGAATTAATTTGAAAATTTTAAAATATGTACTTTTTGGAAAATTTAAATTTTAATTTAAATTTTGACAAACAATTTTGTATAGTAACCTATAGTATGTTGCATACCATTGGAAAGAGCATGCAAAATGCTGTAAAATGACACCTGTCCCAGCTCAATTAGGAGAGCTCCTAGAGCAATTCAAAATTTTTCCGTTTGCAGTTTTTGGGGAAATTTTTGAAAATTTACATTGCTTTAATTCAAATAGGAGTCCACATATCTTGATGAAATTTGGTATTTTTCCTAGTCTATATCAATAGTACATCTCTGCCAAATTTCATGAAAATCTGAGATGGTGAGGTTTATAGAGTGTGTTGATTTGACATGGAATGACCCGATAGAGTGTTGTATTCTTCCCGAGCTCCAGTTGAAAATAAGGAGATCAAATATGATCTGTCTTAAAATTTACGATACTTGTATATAAGACTTGTAAATATAAGCAAGAAATTACTTATCAGATTTGTTACATAATAAACATATCCATTTTATATTTTTTGAAACTGGTAGAAAAATATCTTTATGCATTATGTAAGAAATAAAGCTCATTGGAGGTTTATAGATCTTTTAAAAGGAGTTGTAGTCATTTAAATCCAATAATATTTTACATAGAGTTTCCAATTATTATTATTATTGATGAAAGAATACTTTTAAAATCTTTATTAGAGGCAACTCCAGGCTGGTTTTCATTAAAATCTTGCATACTAATGACCCAGAGAAGGGTATAGTGTCCAAAGTAGATAGAGTGTGTTACAAATTTGGCGCAAGCTTAAATACTTTTAAAGGGGAAATCCCTCTCATTTTTCCTAATTCAGCAGTTTATTGGAGTGACGGTTAATTAAAGTTTTACTGTATAATAGATTTTCACTTTTCGGTTCTGTGTCAAACCTTATACGGCATTGTCAATTGGATTATGGAGATATTTGATTGGAAAAAATTAGTTGAATACAACTAGGGAGTTTATTCAAAGTTATAATCATTGGTTCTGTGTGCTATTTTATTTCTTAAATAATTAAAACATTTCTGAATTCATATTAACGATAAAGAATTTTTTTTTGTTAAAGTAATAATCATATTCTTTTTTTTAAATAGGTCAGAATTTTGGAAATCATTGCCTCGCAAATATTGTGACATTTGCAAATGTTGGTTTGCAGATAATAAAGCAGTAAGTACTTTTGTTAGGTAGCAACTGGATATTCTAGAATGCCTAAACAATTTTTTTTCTCAAATGCTGGCTATTCATTTAATATAAATCATTTTTAAATATGTTATCATTCATTTCTAAGTTAATAACAAAGAAAAAAGTGTAAGCAGTTATTTAATCAACTGAATAATTGTTCCATTCATGCATCAGAAAAATATTACAACTCTACCTATGTATGTGTTTGGGGATGGGAGGTTTAAATAATGTAAAACAAAATCAAACATAAGGGATAATTCCATAATGCTGTTTTTTGCATAAAAATGTTTATCAAAGACAGTATAACATATAACAAACTCAATGTCTAATGAAGAAAAAAAAAAAAAGATTACATCTTGCAATACTGGAAACAATGGGAAACGAATTATGAATAGAAACAAAAAAAAAAAAAAAATATATATATAGCATTTGTTAAATTCATAGCTCAGCAAATGTATTTGTGGAAGAAGGCAGAATGAAAAGATGTTCAATCAAAGCTTTTACTAATTTGTGATCTTTTATTTCTTCTATGGTTAGAAATTATATATAACGTACTATCCATTATCATGATCAGCTGAAGAAATTTGACTCATTGTACAGTATTATATAATTTACTAAAATTATGCCAAATTATTCTTTTTATCCAAATTTCTGAACCTTGTTGAGTTAAGCATTTTGTTGTAATTGATTGATTGGATTGGCAATTGCTATCTTTGAAACAAAATTTGATAATTTATCCTCATTTGATGGACAGGTGTGTTTGTTCACAGAAAAAAATCCGTCCCCTCTCCATACTGAGTTGTTCCACATCCAGATATTACCAACATTTTGAAATCAAATTCAATGTTCTTTGCTGGTAATCTAGAATGTGCAAATAAATAATTAACTATATATTATCCAACCGTCTATCGGCCATGTGATTTTACCAGGAACATTAATGTAAAACTAGCAAGATTGCACATCAGGCATATGCATCTTACTCATAGATATCTACTGTGTTCAGAACCAACCCCATTTTGTCATGCATGTAATTTAAACTGCATGATTGGGCGTATTTAAATTGGCTTTGAATGTTTTAAAAATTGTGGAAGCAAATGGTTTGGTGAAGTGCATCACCAACTGTTTGAATTATTGGATGATCATCCCCATGCTATTTGTTCTCGTATTTTATAGAAGTTGGCTTCATGAATATAATTTAAATGAAAATCTTAGTGTTTTTTCACAGAAATATCTTCTTTCATTTAAAGTTCCTTTTTATGTAACACATTGATTGACACAGCGTTGGCTTGTCTGAGTCCTTGTGTTATAAAACAGTTAATCACTCATGCTTTACCAGTTGGGTTACAACAGATCTTCAGATAATAATTAACATAGCTTCCAAGGAGTAATGAGGGATTCCTGAGAACTGTCAAGTGAAAGGGGAAGGTAAAAGGACAGTTTGGCAAGATAACTGAAAGAATGGAATGAGTCTGGGAAGATGGGAGGCAGGCTACTTCTCAACATTGCAAGGTGTTGTTCATATCAGAAAAACAGAGAAATTAATTTTTCTGAAGCAATGAATGATACTTTATGTGGCTGGCTGCTTGTGGTGCACTTGATTCTTAGAACTGTTAGGCCTGGCTAAAGAAGGCACTGAATAGTGGGTCTTTTTTTGTTATATGGAGGGTTTAGAAGTTAATCAGTGTAAGTAAATTTTTTCTCAAATGACTTTGCAAACATTAAGTGCTTCTTCATTGCTAAAGTTTTCAGTTGCCAAAGTCACTTTCTTTATATTGCAACAACAGATGGCATTACAAAAATTTGCATTTTTTACTAAATTTTGAAACTAAAATAAAAGGTTTATATTGACTTAAACTGAATGCCTTCTGAGCCCTCTATATTACATGGTGTCTACTCTGAATATACCCAACAGCCAATTTCAAAATCATTAGAGATAGACATATGCTTCTAATTAGAGAATTGCTTTAACCTTCCAGCCGGGTGCTCTATGACACGAGCAGGTGTGTGTTGTACTTTTTATGACACAACATTTTTCTTCATTTTTACTATTTCATTTGTAAGTTATTTTATAATAATAATAAGAGACATGTCAGAAAAGCAAATCTTTTCATCAAGAGTGAAAATTAATTTTAATATTATTTGCAAAGTTTAAAATTATACTAAAATTACAGAAAGTAATGAGATTTAATTATATTATTTTATAAAAAAGATATTAAGCAATATATAATAAAAAAGATTATAATACAAACTAAGATTGTACAACAAAAACTTTCGTCTTAGTTTCTTGTATTCGAAACATTGAACTTTTGCTAGAGAGTGATGCTTGCAAGTATACTATATATTGTACCTACTGCATTTCATGGATTTTGATGATCGTTTTCTTTCTTTCAAACACAAACCACAAGCTCTTCTTCTCAATGCTGGTTGCTGTTTACTTACTTTTTCAGATTGTGATGTATAATTAAGATTTAAAGACATAGTAATGTCATATGGTGATGATCAGATTTTTTTGAGCTTGAGTAGCGAGATGTTTTTTCATAAGACTGATGGCTAAGTTTTTCAGAAAATTCTTCAGCTTGATGAATTATTAGCAGGCTTATTACATGTTAAATATTTTTGACAATGTAAAGTGAAATATTAAATCACCGTTATGCACACTGGGGTAAACTTTTACTCTACGGTGCCCACTTGCTTCTTGCCAATTTTTCTTGGTGCAATTTCATTTGCTGTCGCCAAACACTGTTTTGGATGCGCAGTGCACTTTTCATTGCTCTACTGTGCATGCTTCATTTGAAAAGGAGAGATTGAGCACGCAATGCCTTTGGCATTTCAAGCGTGTACCAGGCATTTTTTTTTAACTTAAAAAAACATCAGCGGCTTCATTTTCTGCAAAGCGGGACACTAGTAGCTTCGCTTATTTATTGAGAAGCAAAAACACAGAATAACATACACAGTTCTGAACCTAAAGTGAATGAAAATGTTCAAAAACGAGAAAAGTGTAGTTAAAACTTCGTATACCTATTTTAATTGTCCAATTGCTGTTTACTCTTAGGACACTGGTATCCGCTTGCTATCAATCCCTGATCCACACACCACTGGAAAACAACTTTAGCTTCCACTGTTTGAAGCTAATGGTTGGTCAAAAGGGAACCAATGCCATAATCAACAACAGCTGTACGAAGTGCATGTAACAAAATGATAAAATCAGACAAATATCAAACCGACAAAACAAATTCGATTGAATCGACCAATCACATGAAACAGATGAATGGAACAAACCAATGAAAACAAATCGTAATATCGCGCCATGCGCAAAACACTTATGAAAAGATCAATTTACGCGCATGCGTACATCTCGCTCGTTAAAATCATCATTGCGCAAACAAAACAAATGTTCTCTCCTCTCCATTCTTGGCAGTAAAGAGTTGGCGATCCTAAGAGGAACAAAGTAAGTGGGCATCGTAGAGCAAAATTTAACCCACACTGGATATATAATTACCAAACTGAAAAGTTAAGACGTGAAAAAAATTATCAAATTACACGAGTGGGCATATAACAAACTTTACAACAGAAGCATAAAACAGTATGAAATCATCTTGAAATGTGGATAAACCCATTTAATCTTGAAGAGAGGGATCACATGAAGGAATAGCAATGACTTTCAGACAGTTTTGACTCTCAATATGAAAACAGGGTATGAAAAATTCCGTTTGTCTGAAAATATGTGCAAGTGCCTCTGCTGGAAGGTTAAGTAATGTAAAAAATTATTTTTTATGCTTTTTGAGTACATAAATGAACTGCTGAAAAAATTACAAAGTCTAAATTTTTGTACAGTCCCTTGGTCCTATTAGTCATACTTAGTAAAATATTTCTGGCAAACTTACATTATAAACAAACAGAAAAAATTCTCCTGGGACTGAAACTAACCAAGTTATGGAGCTTTGAATATTGCTGTTTTAGACAATTTTAGACCATTTCAATGGTTGACATGAAAAAGATCCTCTGATCAATGTTCAGCACTAGTTGGATGCAACCACTGATTGGTTTAAAACTGAAATTCGATGCTCCATAACAAGGTCAGTTTTAGTTGTAAAAGTGTCGAACTTTTTTCTTTTTAAAATTTTAGCATGTTAAGTATATCATACTAAATATAAACTAATAGAACCAGAGGATTGTTTAAAAATTTAGACTGTAATTTTTTCAGCTGTACATTTATTGACTCAAGCTACATAAAATATAATTCTTTACATGATTTAAAGCATCATTACATCATTTAAAGCAATTGGAAGCATATGCCTATCTCTTAACAGTTTAAAAATTAGCTATTGGGCCATGTTTAGAGTGGATACACTGTATATGTGCAACAGACAAGAAATAAAGAATTTGTGCAATCTATTTCTTGTCCTTTGACTGTTAAATGTAACCAGTACTTAGATTCAATACTAAACTTTCCATTTAAAAAAATTGATTTAATTTCTTCATATATTGAAAACTGCTTATTAGTTCAGTTTGAGGAGTAATTTCTCGCGTATTCAATCACATGCTTTTAAGTGTAAGAATATGCATACTGGGAATATTAATGCATTCTTTACAAATTAATACCACTGAACATATTAGAATTATGAATATATTTTTAGTATTATTTTGAATTTGCTCTTTATGTTTGCTTCCTTTCTTTTAAATATTTTTATTCCAAGATGAGTATTGGAATGGAGTTTATATATCTATTAAATATTTCCTATCCTGATGGCCTTTATGCATAACTTTATTAAATGATAAAATTTTTTCATCTTGTTCCCTTTATTAGAGCATTGAATTTCATGAGAGAGGTAAACGTCATCAAGAGAATGCAGCAAAAAGAATACAAGATGTAAGCAAGATTATGATTTTTTTTCTGTTGTTGTTGAATTTCTAAAACCTATTTGTAATAATCTAGTTATTTAAATTTAATATACTATTTTGCAGTGTAATAATTGTATATTAGTTGTGCCTTTTGATATAAATGACTAGAATGAAAAAAAAATTCCGTTATTCTAGTTATAAAAAAAGTATAGTGTTGTTTATTACGTTAAAAATTCTTGATTCAGTAATAACGAAGAGAAAATTGAGGAATATAATTATGAAGAGTGGGAGCATCTTAGTTGATTTCATTTGCATTTTAGAAAATTTTCTTCCAAAGCAATAATCAATAAAAACTGCAAAGCTCTATTTTCAAATAAACATTTTTTTTTTTCTTCTTTCCTTTCTATTTCCTATATAATAAAATATAATGATTTAAATTTATATGTTTATTGGATATTTTAATCTTGTTAGTACATTAATTTGTGGATGGAAATGAATATCATGAATAAAATAATTTTCTGTCAAAAATCTACTTTTGTGCATAATAATTTAAAATTTGTTTAAAACATATCAGTTTGACTTTATATTGTGTATGTCATATATACATTTATTAGAAATCACACTGAAATATTTTACATTATGAAAAGCTGCTAATTACATCTTGTATCAATTATTTTAATTCCAAAGCATCATAAAAAATATTTTATGTAAAGAGTACTTGTGTAACTGTTTTCTTTTTATAGATACAAAAGAGAGGCATTAAGGATTTTAAAAAGCAGAAAAAGCTTGAAGAAGATATGGAGAAAATTGAAAAGGTATGTTATTGTTGGACTTCATCTTTTTTATACGATAGTTTATCATTAATAATTATTTTTATATGAATAATATTTACTTTGTATGTTTTTTCAGGCTGCGCTAGCTGCATATCAGAAAGATTTACAAAATAATTTAGAGGCAATTCCAAATCCAAATTTAGCTAATAGTATCACAAATTCAGCTTACAATGTTCCTGAAATTTCGAAGATCAATAAGCCCCCCAATGGACCCAAAAGAACTAAAGAAAGCAAAACTAATGTAAAAAAGGCAAAATTATCGGTAAATACAAAAACCGTAACAGTAAAAAAGGAAATATCAGAAGAAAGCTCTAATGGTGTTGAAGTAAAACAAGAAGCTGTACCTGAAACAAGGAAATGGTATGAAGCAATGACTGATGAAGGTTATAAATACTATTGGCATGTTGAAACTTCAGGTAATTATGCTTCTGTCTGTTTAATCATTTTTTTTTTTTTTGCTACTGCAATGGTTTGTTTTGTATTTATTAAACATATTAATATAATTTGATTACTATTTTTGAATTCTGTATTGCAGCTTTAAACTTAAATGTATTAGTTGGTTATAATTTGTTTAAACTTGCCCATATTGTTTGGAAATGAATTAATTCAATTTTAAATGCTTTTTCTTTTTTCATCCTTTTCTCTTGTTTCAAAAATAATTAATTTCTTAACAAAGCCTCATGTCATAATCGAGAATTCTTTAATATATATGTAATAAATCTGTTTTTAAACCACACCTTTCAAAGTAAAACTGCTTTAACCGCCTTAACTTTGTCCCCTGTTCCCAGTTAGCTTCTCTAAACTCTTTAAAACACTCAATCAGTGGTTTCATATCTATCCCATTCCAAAATAAAAAGAACTTTGAAGTTATAAAGCATCAGATCACTAGTTTGATCTCTAGTTTCTCTTTCTACATTTGGCTTTACTAAAGTACCTACGTTTTTCATGATTTCATTCCAATAATGGTTGAGACATGGATATTATAGTTCACACCTTTAAGTTAAACCATCAATCTTCAAATTACATCTAAAAATCTTGTTCTATGAAGATTACTTACATTACAAATTTAGGAGAGTGAATAAGGATGTAAGAACTACAAATTTATATTATTTTATCATCTTATGATATCTAAAGAAAGCCAAGTGTATCAGTCAACTTCTTTTATAACTTTGATTTCAATATTTAACCTTTTATTAGAAATTGCAAAAAATTTAGTACAGGTAAAGATTTCTGCTGTGAATTTTGTTAGTGAATGCAAGCACTAAATTTTCAATTATTTTATGCATATTTTTCCTTTTTCTTAAAACTTAAACTTTAATAAGTAGATAATTTCAATAAGAAAATAAGTACCTTTCTAATAGCTTGACAGCAACAATTGATTGTTGATGTAATTTTATATTTTTATTTATTTATTTTATGCAGATGTTGCTAAATTTGATGCAAAAGCACCATGTACAGCAGTGTTATTAGTATGCTATGCATATTTTGGCTGCTGTTGTAACAGAAAAGTACTGAAAAAAATGTATATGAAATTATGATTAAAGTGTAACATACAATATATTGAAGTCAATAAAAGTAGTTTTGATTAATACTTATGCAGTCATAAGTTAATTTTTTTGTATGATTTAGAATCTTGTTGGGAGGCACCCGAAGAAGGATTTGTGTCTTTAGAAGAACAAGAAGCATTAAATTCTCCAGCAACTACAGAAGTAAGACTATTTACTCTAAATTTCAATATTATATTTCAATATGTTTTTTGTATATATAATTCGGTAAAATATATTGCAAACATCTAGGTAACGAAATTTAATTTGTACATTTTAAGGATTGTGAAATATGTTATTATTCCATGTTTGAATTCTGTATTTTTTAAAAATTATTATTTAATTATTGTGTATTTATTATTAGTACTATTTTAGAAAAAAAAAAGCAGTCAGCAAAAATTGTATAATATTAAAAGTTGTGTAGGAGGCATTTTAACTTTGTGCATTTTTTTTATTTAATGTTCATATTATTTTGGATGTTTATATAAAAATTACTAATTATACTTTTTTACCATTATAAATTAATTTATCCTGATCATTATTACTTTTGCTTTGCAGTTAGGAGTACAAGTTTTTTTTTTCTTTGTAAAAAGATGAGCAGATCTTTATAATTAATGAAGCATTAAAGAAAATGTCAAAGCCTTTCTTTTTACTCCATTTTGAGGTTCTAATAATGTTAGTATCTTTCTTGGCCTTCTTAAGAAGAAGAAAATAACCAAATGCAGTTTCAAATAGTATCTCATTAAATATAGCAAAATACAGCAAGTATAGTGAAAATGTATGCTATTTGAATGAAATGCTAGTGAAACAAATAAAGTTGGTATAAGAAACTATTTTAAATCACTTATTTTAATCCTTTAAAATAGGAATTTAAAAATTGAAACTAACCACAATCAATAGAAAATTGGCTGATTATTTTCATTAATGAATCTGGAAGGTAACTAATAGCTAAATTTCAGTTGATTCAACAATTAACCCACTGTTAGTTGCAATATCTAATTGATATGCATGGAATCTGCATCTATTAGCTATTTTTAATGCATTATAATTTAAATTTTTCTCACAGAATACTCATTAGGACTAGTTGTGTATAATTATAAAGGGAAAAATATGAAAATCAGATGAGCATATCATAGAATAGACTTTATATACATGAGATACACTGCAACAATTTAAGGATGAAAATGATTGTGGTTAACGGAGAGTTAAGTTAATTTTTTACTTGACCTGCTATGAAACATAAAACAATCATAGAGAATATTTAATGCAAAAATATTGCTTTTCTTTATACAGTAGACTCTCAGTAATCTGGCAGATATCAGACAGAGAACTACTGTATTAACATAAGTGCCAGATTAGTAGAAGTACATTTAAAAAATGCATTTTAATAGCAAAACTTATGTTTGTTGCACAAAATATTACAAAATGTATCAAATTATACAGAAAATTATACTATATACATGGTTTCCGCGCACCTGGAAAGTCAGGTAAAGTCATGAAAAGTCATGAATTTGGATAATGGTTTAATTTTGTCATGAAAAGTCATGATTTTCAGAAAAAATTGAGTAAAAGTCATGAAAAACTATAGGCTGTCATGGATTCCCTAGGCTTTAATCGCCTAATAATAAGTTTAAGAAATTTATATTATTTATTTAAGGATTCTTCAGCTAGAAGAGCAGATTTTATTAGAATTGCAGGTTGTTCTATTTTTCCGAAAAAATTTTGTGCAGTTCGATGGCTAGAAAACAGTGATTGCATAGCAAGAGCCATTGAAATAGTTGAGCCAGTCATGAAGTATCTATCACAATTAAAATATACTGATAGCACACTTAAGGCCTCTTTGAAAACGTCTATGAAAGATCCTTTCATAAAATGCAAACTTGCTTTCGTTTGGTCATTAATTTATTTCTATGTACACGAGTTTGTAAACATTTATAAGTACTTTTTCTATCCCAAAATTCCTGTATTATCTCCAAACGCATACCTTTTGTTTGCATTTACATAAGACTTTGAATTCGTGTATACTTTAACTAAAGCATTTCTAAGTCATGGAAAATTATTGGCCGTAATCAGGGAAAGTCATGGAAATTCATGATTTTGTAACACTGTATTTTGGCAGATACCCTGTATATATTATAGACATTACAAATAATTTCTATTGTTAATCCTATATTATAAAACTTGATTGTTTTGTCATGCCAATGTCATTGAAATCTGAATGCAGTGACTTATTTTTCCTCTAATGCTTCCCACTCACCCTTCTAAAAATGCCAGACTATAAGAGGAGCCAGATTACTGAGAGTCTACTGCAAAATATTGTTACAAATTACTTGTATGCTTTGCTAAATAGGTACCTTTAATTTAAAGCAAATTTTTTTTAATGCTTTGATATTCAAATTACTTGAATCGTATGGCATTTTAAAAATAATAAATGAAAGAAACCATTGTAATTAAATTCAATGACATTAAAACAAACTTTAATGATGATTTTTTTCAACTATTATTGACAAAACATTTTATATGCTTAAAAATATTTGAATTGATTTGAAATAAAGTTGCAATTTCAAATATAGATTGTGTATTTTGAAGCATCTTTCTAAAATAGGAACAACCACATTTTTGAATTCCAAAGCATTATATGTATTTTTGAGCCATGTGGATTTCTTCAAGGAACTAAAATATAATATTTTCATTTTTCTTTGCAAATGGTACTAGGTTAGGTGTCATAATTGTGTAAATATTTACTACAAATATTTTCAATTATTTGTGATTGCCATCACCAAAAACTTGCCTAGAAATCCCCCCCCCCAACCCTTCTCCTATCCTTTCTATGCTCGATTTGAAATCTGTATGTTTTCTTTCATTGATGAAGTATTCTGTGCAAGGATTTAATTTTTTTTTATTTTGTGTATCAATTGATAAATCAAAATTTCCACACCACCTAACTTTTTCAGTAAGCATATTATTCAAAGTACTTTGATGATAGAAAGTTTCACTGTAATTCAATTTATTTTTTGTGATGATATGATGACACAGTTTCTAAAGATTCAAATACCATTTCGAATTTCATATGAAGTTATTCGGGTTCCTCTTCCAGAATTCTGTTCCTGAAATTAAAGAAGAACCAAAAGAAGAAGTAGAAGAAAATAATACAGAAAATGAAGAAGAGCCTGTGTATTCTATTGGTCCTCAACCTAAAGTAGATCCATACGGCCAGTGGGTTACTGTTGTAAAAAAGTAATGATACCTTTTGAATACCTTTTTTTTTTTTACCTCACTTATATTTACTTTCTTTAGATTTCTTTATTTAGATATTATTAGAGATTATTTTAGAGATTTTCTTTATTTATCTTTTATATTATTTAGTTATTGTTTCGATTTCAATGTGAGTTTTAGTTGCATTGCTAAAGTTTATTTTTATAAAAATGGTGGAAAGTGTATCTATGTGTGTGTGCCTTATAGGTTCAATCTTTTTGACATGGCTTGTTAAAGTTTATTTTGTTTACAGTGCAAATTTAATATGTTATTTATTGTTAACATTAAATGAAGCTCAAAAGTTTTAATTTTTACTATATTTATTTTCCATTTATGAGTCATTAATGACTCCCCCCCCCCCCCGATAGCACTAGGCAAATGGGGACTATGTATAGGGGACCATCTGTAGATATCAAAAGTTAACAGCAGTTAAAAATTACATAGTAGTTTATTTTTTACAAAGATATGATAATTTTAATGTGAAAACATATGGTTGAAATATCCACAAATGACATTTTTCAATTTTGAATGCTTTGCTCTTCTGCTGCCACTGCTCCTTTCATTTTATTTTGAAGGCACCCCACATTTATTTTGTTTCCCTGCTCAATCAAAAACTAAAGTATTTCTGCATAGAATACTGATTTTGTTTAGGAACACATCTTTTTGTAATGCATTTCAGTGCATTGTTAAATTATTAGTTCTGCAATGCATTATTGTATGGAATTATTTTATTCATTTATTTATATAATTTTTATATCTGTGTATGTAATGGATGGGGACATGCGAAAATTTCAATAACTCATTAAAGGAGGAGGGGGCTTTGGGAAATCATTACTGTGGGACTGACATGCATTGGTATATAAAAATTCATAAACTGACTTTCTGTATTACACTAATCTTGATTTCTGCAAAACTTTCACTTGCAAAATAACTCAATTAAATCTAATGAGGACTATAATTATAGAGTGGTACCTCCGAAAATCTGACAGTCACGGGACCAAAAGTTTTATCCGTTATTAGGAGGTGTCTGCTATTGGGGGGGACAACCTTATTATAAAAAAAAGATTTTGCACTTCTGTTTGACATTTGATTGAAAATTGCAGCTGCAATTTTAATTAAAAAGGAAAAATTAATTTCTATTATTAATTACTACTTTACCTTTTAATTGTGGGCTAATCCTTTTATTTTGCATTAAGTAATCCCAAAATACAATGCATAGTATTTTAATTACTACTTGAAAAAATCTGTTAACAAAGTTTGATTTCTCTTTTTTACACAGCAAACCTGTTTTTCAAGGTGAATCTTCATAGGATTTAGCTTTGCTAGTCCCTCAGAATCTTCATTGTTCAGAAAGAACTGTCTTAGTTGTTCACTGTATTTCAGTGCTTCTGAATAATCTTTGATTTTGCAGTCTTCCATTGGTGATTCCTCATCATAATCCTCAGAAAGGGCCAGTACTTCAGTGGTATTCCGATGAATGAAATTGGAAACATGCAGGTTTTTTTCCTCAATTGATAAATCGTCGTCGATCTTGACATACTCTTCAACACTAACATTTGAATCCAAATTGGCTACTAGATCCGCAAGTTCTTTTTCTCTTTTTTCAGTAGTACTGACAGTTGCCACTTCACTTGTGCTCAAAAATCCCATCTTCTTAAAACATTTTAGAATGCACCCAGGTTCCACCTTTTTAAGGGCTGACGTAGTCCAGGAAATTGCATCCAAAACATATACCTATTTTGCCAACTCTTTGCTGGATTTGCAGGAGGAAATCTGTGAAAGCACATGTCTCAGAAGCAGCTTTCTGTATCCTACTTTAAAGCTGTGGATAATTCCCTAATCAAGTGGCTGTAGCATCGAAGTGGTGTTAGGAGGCAAGAAAACTAAATTAATATTTTTGAGCTTTAAATCATCAGGATGGGAAGTAGCATTGTCCATGAACAGAATGATTTTTCACTTTTGTTTTTTGATTTTGTTGTTTAACTCCACCAACCAATTGCTCATTATTTCAGTGGTCATCCGTGCTTTTTTATTTGACTACCACAAAACACTAAGTTTTCGTACATCAGTGTTCATGAAACATCTAGGCTTCTTAGCTTTTCCAATAACAACTGGAGTTTCGAAGTCTCCCAGCATTTTGCAACACAGCAAAATAGTGAGCCGCTCTTTTGAAATTTTCCCTCTACTGCATTTTTTACCCTTAAAACATAAGGTCTTGTCCGGAAGGACGCGGTAAAGAGGCCAGTCTCATCGGCATTGAAAATGTCTGTCATCATATCCTTAAAGCAAAGATTTAAGCTTTCCAATCCAATCTGTTACTTCATTTGGGTTTACAGATTTTTCTTCGCCACGAATCTGTTTAAAAGATATGTTGTGATGTGTCCGGAATTTTCCCAGCCATCCATTTGAGGCCTTAAAAGTTTATAATCCCAAACTTTTACTAACTTCTCTGGCATTTTCTTGGAGCAAAACACCACTTACAGGAATGTTCTTTGCACGAGCAGAACGGAACCATTTCATCAACACTTCGTCAATTTCACTTGTTTCTGTCTTACGAAACTTCAAATTTTTGTTTGAATTCAGGACCCACATTTTTCGAATTCCTTCTTTTTTCTTCAAAAGTTCACTAATCTGCGTTTTACCAACGTGGAAATGTTCGGCAAGGCTACGAACGCTCAGCTTTTCCTTTTCAGCAACTTCCAAAACGTTAATTTTTTTTCTTTCAAATTCAGTTTCTTCCTTTTCGACGCCATTTCAACATGATCTGAATCAGTTTGCACTGCCGCACTAAACTGAAGAGACTGTGATATTCGTAACGAATAAAAAAATATAGAATTATTAAAAGATTTAAAGAAAAGAAATTAATTAGATAAAAAAATCGTTTGGTCATAAAAGAAATTAATTTTAAAATATTGTTTGGCTGAAAAAGAAATTAATTAAAAATATCGTTTGACATTAATTCTTTTCTAAAGGTAATAAAAATAGTTTGGCAACGATATTGTCTTTTGCTAACGTTGCCTAACAACGGAAAAGAATAATGAGAGTTTGAACTTGGAATTCAATGCAAGTCAGTGATTGTAACGTTTGTGATGTAAGTGTGTGTGTTTGTTTTTCATGTTTGTGCTGTGGTAGACGTCCAATAAATATATTATTTTTGATTAAGAAGGCTCCACGATTCTTCATACTATACTGCAATACATCACAAGACAAATAAAGTTTTAGCCTCGCCAGTGACCAATGACCAAGCCCCCAAAACAGGTTTTGCATCTCTAAATTCCAGTAAACACGGGGAGTTTTGGAAGAATAGGAAGAAAGAAAGGGTGAGGGGGCAGAAGAATGCCATTGTGCACATTTTAGGGTAGAATTCCATTGTGTCAAGCACAGAAGGGAGGAGTAGGAAAAAGTTCATTGTAAAGACGCATAAACATATGTTTTTAGCTTGCCTGTTAGAATAATTTTGAAATGTTTGCCAAAATAATTGAAAGTTTTTTAAAAATACCTGTCCGCTATCCAGAAGAAATAACATGGATTGCCCTATATAAAAGGACTGGGACTCGTAAAAATGCCCGTTAATTAGAGGTGTCCGCTATTCAGGAGTGTCCATTAAGGGAGGTACCACTGTAGTAATTTGTTTGGATGAAGGAATGTTTTCACATCTAAGGAATCGTTTTTCCAATTTAAAAATTATAAAAGGATCTTGTAGACTTTAAATGCTGCCTTAACCAGAAATAACTAGGTATCAAATTGAGTAAATAAGAATTTATTTTGTTTGTTGTATGTCCCAAAAGGCTTAATATGTGCTATGGACATTGAAATTCAAGAAGTATGTGTGGTTTAATAGAAGCTGTTGAATCCATATTTTTCTCTGAACTGTTTCATCAGGAGAGCCTCTGTTGAATTAACTTTTAGAGGCAGCATAACTCTTTTTACTTGCAAGAACATGCCATAAGTATGTGCAGAAGAATGAGTTGAAATTTTTTTGTTTCATGAAGTTGAGATGTTTTCTCACATTCCATCTGTATTCAAAGAAATTATTCTTCTGAATGCTGCATCCAGTTCATTAAATAAACAATGCATTGTGGTTATGTTATTTAAAACTAGTAAAATTATTGTTATTTACAAAATATTCTTTAATTGAAAGTTCCAAGTTACTTAAGCTTTTCCTGTCTTGTGTCAGAACTTGTGCAGAGAATTATAGGAAAATAAGACTGAAGGAATAGTTGTTGGAATTAGTCCTAAGGAGTAGTTGCTTGTGTTTTGATCTGAAAGTTTACTTAAGATTTCATGTGATCAGTATCTATAATTTTTCAGGTTCCTGTTACTTTCAAAATTCTTTTCAGAGATTTTAAAAAAATAATAAATAAATAATGCTTCTTATTCTAAATCTCGCTTAAATGAATTATTCTTAATCTCAAATTGCCATTCTTATGAATTAGCATTGATGGTATGGTGACATAATTAGAGGGGAAGTAAAAGTGATTAGTCTGCAGTTTTATCTAATATTGCAAAACTAAATTATTTTTCTACTCAGTCATTGTGATATAGATTTGATAGAAACATTAGATATTTAATCAATCTGCTTTCCCTTCATGGCTAAGGATACAATTTTTAGCAGATCATTCGGTTTATAATGTAACCTGATTATTGGATTTACATGAAATTTTTATGTTAATTCTAAAAATTTGTGTTTTGAACTTTAAAAAATAATTATAACATTGTTTTGACAGACTTATAAACAATGTTTCAGTCTTCAGAGTGTTTAATCAAATATCTTTTCCCCTTTCTTCATGTCTGTGTCTCGTATAAATATCATGTTGATCTGACTTGACAAATTTACTTGTTATGCTTTTTCATGGAAAAGTTAGAGAATTTTATGCTTACGGTTTGTTTTCCCACTTTCTTAGTTGCTTTTTAATTACATTTAAAACTTATTGTTGATTACATGGTTTGCTTGCCATTAAATTTCAGTGTCTCTTATCATACAAAGGATGAATATTTTTTAAGCTCAGTACATTTTATCTATTGTCGATGTTAATCTTGATGCAGAGTATTTTTAAAAAAATATAACTGTGTTTCAAACTGTATGCAATTTCTAAGCATTATTTATAATTTCATGTGAATGCTGAATGTATATGCTATATACAATGGAATCAATTAAAGTGATGTCACAGTCACATGACAAGCATAAATGTGCATATCAACTAAATATGTAATTAAATGTATGCACTGTATGGCACAATGTTCACATGGCTCTTATTAACATCTTCTGCAGCATTTACTTTTTGTACAAACTTTTTGAGGAGAAGAAAAGATGTGTAATTGTTCAGCCTTTGGCCGTAATAATGCAAAAGATGACGATTTTTGTACAAAAAAAAAAAAAAAAAAAAAGAAAGAAATTAAGTCTCCACTTAATAATCCTGAGTTATTTAACACTGAGGCTGTGAAAATTATAATGGAAAACTTAAATCTTTATCTCTGTCTTTTTTTTATAGGCATTGTTTTTAAAGGTTTTACCAAAACACTGTGCATATATTTTTAAAACTAATTTATAAAAAAGACAACAAAAAATAATGAATAATTTATATAAAACTAACTTAATATATAAGAAACTCAAAAAGAAATATCAATATAATTTTGCATAATCTTAATCTAATAAAGTTTTAAAAGAATTGTTCTAAATGTTACAATCAGCAATGGAATGATGAATTCCAGATTAGACCCGGCATGGAACACTTTATGTTTACCACTGAGCTTGAATTTACCCGATTCTTATATATGTGTTAAGCTATATTTACTAAGAAGTTTGATATTCCTCTTTGAAAAGCTGTCTAAAATTCTTTTCTTGAAAAACTTTTTGAAAAAATTCTCTTATATCAACTGCAATAGCTTTAAAATGGAATCCATGTTTAAAAACTCTGTGTCTGCAATTATAGTAGCTGTTTCAATTAATTTTCAGATTTATTCTTGAATTTAATATTATTGATATCATTTCTTCAGTTCGATTTGAAATTTTGTTTTTTGATTTTGATTTTCTTGATCTCTTTATTGTAATTAAGTTATGTATTTATCATTCGGCAGAGAACCTGTGAAAATTGACTTACAGTTACCCAAACCATCAGAAGATCTTATTGAAATTGTTATACCTGTTGTAAAGGATGAACCCAAACTAAAGTTTTCTGAGAAAATTGTTGGTAAGTTGGAAGACACAGATCCTTCTGAAGGAGTGACTTTTAAAAAGCGAAAATTTGCTGGTTCATCTGCGAAAAGAAATGCCAGACAGAGGAATTTAGATGATGACTGACATTTATGAAATATAATGCATTTGTAAATAACTTGTAAATAAAATTTTATTTAAAGCCAGGCAGATGTTACTTTCAAATCACAAATGACACTTTTTATTTATTCTTTGGGTAAAAATTAAACTGAATTTCTATGTATGATATATTGTATGCATTTATGACTAAAATCGTTCTCTTTTTGAAATTAAATTGCAAGATAAAATTATAACCCAAATTTTGCATAAAATCAACCGTGAAGGTGTTATTTAACTCAATTTTTTTTTTTTTTTAAATCTTTTGATGAAAACTGATTGGGATGCTAATGAAGATTGTAAGAATATTGTATATAATATTGATATGCAATTAACAAGTCATTTTATATCATTTCAATTATTATCTTGTTAAATTTTAGCAAAATAGAAAATCATTTGTCAAATTCCGTTTAATTTACTCCTTTTTGTAACACAGAGACTGAGTCTACTGAAAACAACACTAAAGAAAATTTTCAGAATTTTAAAACGAGTTGCTCAAAGCATACTTAATTTTTTTAAGGGCTGCTAGATATCTCCTATCCAGTGGTGTGAGGTGGGTAAATACCCAGTGGGTAGGTAAATATTTTTTGGATGCATACCCGGGTATTTACCCAAAAACTGGGTATTTTGCGAAAAAAAAAAAACCTTTAGGAATGCTGATTCACAATGAAACATACAAACTTCTATAAATACCCCAAAACTTGATATTTTGCAAAAAAAAAGTATTTGTGAATGATGATTCAAAATTGAACTTAAAATTTATAAATACCCAAAAATGGGTATTTCACAAAAGAAAGTATTTGAGAATGGTGTTCAAAATGTAATATTAAGTTTATAAATACCCATAAACTGAATATTTTTCAAAAAAATGTATTTGTGAATTGCACTTCAAAATAAGACATATAAAGTTTATAAATACTCCAAACTATATATTTTGCAAAAAAAAAAAACATTTTTGAACGGTGATTCAAAATGAAACATAAAAATTATAACTATCCCAAAATTGGATATTTTTCAAAAAAGGTATTTGCGAATGGTGATTCAAAATTAAACAGATAAAATTTCAAAAAATGGGTGTTTTGCAAAAAAAGTTATTTGCGAACGGTTATTCAAAATGAGATAAAAAAAAATAAATAAGTACCCCAAAACTGGATATTTTTTTAAGTATTTGCGAATGACGATTCAAAATCAAACATATAAAATTTATATACATAATATGTAGTTTATAAAATCTTTTAAGTTTTGACTCAATTATTAAAAAAAACCAATTGCTCTCAGGATTCAGAATAAAGTATTCTAAAACTTAAACAGGATCGAGGTATAATTTGGTTTTCCCGGTTTGTAGCTATGACACTTACAATAGAGTAATAATTTTTAACACCGTTTATGTTACACTAGTCGCCTTCGGCAATCATCTTTTCATCGGGAATATAATTTCAACTGACTCTCTTATCCATAATTTGATATTCATGGTTCCCTTAACAAAGTAATTTGAAACTTCAAATTGTGATAGAGATTTAGCCCACATTCTTTATGTAGCCTTGCACTTGTTCTATTCCTTGTCTATATGAAAGTCCCTAATGGAGTTAAATAATATCTAATTGTACGTAATCGACAAGAACTATAATTTAACAAACTTGATTTCAACATCGAAATAGCGCGGCACGTTTTACGTCCAGCGACATGTTAGCTGGCTTAAAACATGCCGATAAAATGAATTAAAACATAGCAACCATAATAATTCAATTTACTGGATTATTTCCTAATATACTCACTATTTTGAGGGCTTCCCTTACAGATTGCACAGATAAATTGATCAAATAAAAAAGAAAATAAAATCCAATAGGATATTATCTTAGCTGTCAACAATGGAAGAGAAACACGCAATTAAATATTTCTTTTAACAATGAAAGCAATTTGAATGTCATTGTAACAATGAAAAGTATTGTAAAATTATGCGTAAAAATATTTAAAAAATTTATTAAAATTAGAGAAAAAATCGAATTACAACTTAATTGATACATTAAAAGGATAATTTTTAAAATTTTCAGGTGGTGTAAAAATTATTTTTATGGTGTAATATTTTCGGAAGTTATTAAGGAAAAGTGCCAAAATGTCGCTTAAATTTTAATGAATTAAAATTTTTAAAAAAACCGGCTACGAGATGCACATTCCCACCCTTCAAAGTATGTTTGTACAATTTCATTTCTCTAGGCCTAGCGGTCTGCCCTGTAGAACACCAACATGAACACAGTCTCCTTTATTCTTAGTAGAGATAGACAACGCCAGTGAATCTTGTGATCCATAATTTACTCACATTGCCGTGCTGGAAGTCAAACATTCTTGTTTTGATTTAGTGAATAGATATATTACTGTAAATTTATTGATTATATTACTTATTATTTAGTGATTATATTACTGTAAATTTTACATTAAAAGTGAAATAAAAGGAAAGTTACCTGCTTGGAGCTTTTAATGCTAAGAAGGATAAAAGTATCCAATGTAAGTATTGTAATGTTGAGTATAAACATGCCAATGTAAGCAAAATGAAAAAACACATAAAAAATATTTCAAAAGTTCTGTTGGATTAAAAAAGGTTTTGAAAGGGATGAAATAGATGATGAGTTTTTTTCAATCAAATTCCAACCATGACATATACATCAAATTTAGAGTGTCAAGAACATGCAAATATTGATGTTTATGATCGAAATGAATCCCATCTAACCAGGAAACTTTGTGTGAGTGTGTGTATCCAAAAGAATTCAAATTTCTTGTTGCTCAAATCTTGTTATAAAGATCACTTAACTTTGTTGAAAGTAATATAAGTGAATATTACTTTCGGAATAATTCTCTTTTAAAAACTGTTAGAACTGAAACATCTTCTAACTTTTCATCAGCAATGTCTGGTACTTTGACTAATTAATCCAAAAAATGATAAACAATTGTATCTTTCATTTTAGTTTCTATTATCAGCTGTTTATCATTTTAAACCAAACTCATTTTCTTTTTTTAATTTAGTTAAAATAACTCTCATTTTTAAAGAAGTAGCAAATACATTATTATTCATTTACTCATTTTATTAAAAAAGGATTGAGATTTAAGTCGCGCATTTTATGCAAGATCTTTTATGGTATAGTATTGCGTTTTTCTTTTTCCTGCCTTTATAGAATTTAAATTTTTTATATAGAATTTTCATTTTTTTAGCCTTTATAGAATTTAAAAGGTTCATAGAACTAGATTTCTTTTTTTATTTTACCTAATGCTCAATCTTGAAATCATATTTCACAGCAGAACCTGTATTTTATATGAATAGAGTTAATTGAAAAATAAATACCCAGCTAAATACCCATTTTGGGTGTTTACCCGGGTAAATGCCCTAGGTATTTACCCTTAAACATAAATACCTGGGTATTTTACATCACTGCTCCTATCCATATGTACCCATATACTAGCCTATTCCGTATAAGTAGAAATCTCCAGTTTTATCTATTTTACATTTTATTTCATCGACTAAATTATTCATACTTTTCATCAGTACATGCAAATTTGAAATGACAAATGACCAAACTTACTTTTAATATGATATATATATATATTTGCAGTTATTTTGTTTGAGCTCCAAGTATTTCTATCTATATAAGCTTATTTAAGGGTTATTAAAATTATTTTAAGGGATTAAATTATTTTAAAACCCAATTACTTTTAAGGGATGCAAAGAATGTGAAAGATTACTAATAACATCTTATAGCCCAAATGCAGAACTTTTTAACTTTTACTAATTCAGTCTTAAAGATTTTAACTTATAGTTATTATCTAAATTCTACTTTTTGCCCATTTTTCTAACATTTTTTTTTCGATGTTGGTAGGGATATTGTTAAATTTTATAATGATATCTATCTTTCTTGCTTTTTCTGATAATCATTTTATTTTTATTTACAACTAATTGTTCAATAAGTTCTCAGTATTTTAGTCTTGAGACTTTTTGACTTATTAATATCTTTCTGGCTAAATTTCTTTTTTCATCCAAAACTGATTTTTCAATCCAATCTGTTCCTTTTGGTAACAAGTAAAAAATGGATATATGTTTTTTCAGAATTCAGGAATGAAAGCATCAAAGGTTACTTTTTATGGTACTTAATTCCATGCAACCATAAGTTATGGATTCTTTTTCATGCTGATAATGTGTGCTTCTGCAAATACTTTTATAATTTGCTATATTTAGAACCCTATTGATGACAATTGATACTTTTTTGTTCATAACTTAATGCATAGTTCAAATAATTACATAACTTTTTGATTGATGAATCATTTTTTATGCTGACAAGCAAGTGCATATATATATAAATTTATATTAATATATCACTAATAATGATAAATGATTGAATCTCTCAGGTAACATAGTGCACTATGTTGCTCGACGTTCAATCATTTCTTAGTAAAAGAAGGTAAAAATTCAAAATATTTCGGCATCTGAAATTTTTTGGAGTTTAAATATGATTTTTAAGTTTAGATATAATGATGTATCACTAGGTCGTCTTAAAAAGTAATTTCTATTCATGTAGCATTCATAAACTGCATAAGAAACATATTTTCTACACAGTCTTATTGGTTTTCATTTATGTTATTAAAAGTGGTTTTTGTGAATGCGCTTTCAACTGTCTTTTCCTCTCATCTAAAAAGTTTTAAAAGGCTTGCTTTGAACAGGTTTGATTGAACAGGAAATAATGTATTAAGATATATAAAATTCTAGTTCAGCAGAATCTCGATTATCTAAGCTGAGTGGGACCATAATCTCCTTTGATAATCAAAAACTCTGTTAATAGAGATTAAATTCTAAATCGTGACTTCTTTTCTCTTGACAAGGTTTTCCAAAATTGTTTATTGGAAATTATAAAAATAAGTTCACAAGTATTACCATGTATTAACATTTTAACAAACTCTTTTATTTATTATCAAACTTCTTATATGTGTTTTTTGAAACATTAATTGGTTTTGATAAGAGGATTCATGAGTCTTACTGATTTTCACTGTTTCTTTTGCATTTCCCAATGATTCTTTAAAGGTGTTTTTAAAAGAATATTTTCCCCTACTCAACAATACAAAACTCTCTGACACTTTTACATTGCCATTTTTTCATGAAAATGCGTTGAATTTGCTCGCATCACTTTTGAATTGCTTAAGAATGGAACTGTGTGAACTTTTTTTTAAAACTCTGCATTATTTCTTGAGTCTTAAAAGATCACCTCCCTTAAGGCTTATAAAATACCTTTTATTAGCCTCCGTGTTGTGAAAATCGGCTCCAATGTTAAGTTTGATACCCTTTTCTGAAAAATAAGTTGACTCTATTAAAAAAGGAAAAACATAGTTAGATTTTCTGGTACCAGATTAGTTGATGGAGGTCCAGAGGTTTTACTGTAATTTTAAGATTTAGCATTTCTTATTGTTTATAGCGATTAACTCAACCATTCAGCATTTTGTCTCTCTGTAAATTTGTTTGTTACGCAGTCACTCCCAAACATGATTCGATTTTCTTCAAACTTGGCAGAAATGTTCCTTGAAGTAATAAAAAACTATGCATAAGTATGGATTTTTATTTTTTGAATTCGTTTCAAGAGGGTGGCCTTTTAACTGATTTTAGCGTTTTGGGGAGTTTGGCACCATTAAAAAATTTGAATCATTTTGGTAAAGGCGACACATGTAATTTTGTTAATACTGATAAAACATGCATTTAATTGTAATTTGTTAATACTGATTAAAGGAAAGATTTGTGCCAATAATTCACATTGAAAAAAAAAGAGAAAACATCATAGTACTGGGTTGAGAGCTGTTTTTTTCCTGTTTATTTCCATCTAATCTTGTTTCTATCTTTTAATGAAATGTTTTTCGGTGATTCTAATAAATGGATCATGTTATAAAAATTTGAAGATTATCTGTTATGTGAGTAAAGCTTTGTTTCGCATATTTATCGTGACAATTTTCATATTGTTGTGATAAATACCAGTCTCATTATTTTATGAAGATACTTCTTCCATCTTCACGTGCTTTTGCCACTGTTAAGGTTATGATGGTAAATATTGCTTTCTTGGAAAATTAATGTCTCACAGGAATTTTATTTCACTGGATTTTCATTGCATTGCTGAAATATTTTATTACACTGGCTTCTGAATTTGTAAAGTTTTTGAATTTGTTTAGGAGTAAAATTTGTACATAATTTTGCTGTGTAATATTGTATATTGATTCTAAATATAAATTTGTAAGATCTATACTTGTATAACACGTGTGTGTGTACGATGTCCAGACGAATCTATTGCACTTACAGTCATGAAATTTGGCACACAGGTAGTCGTGATGGTGACTCAATGCACTTCGAAGTGCGAATTTTAAAATTTAATCTAGAAAATTTTTTATTTAATATTTTGGATTTGTTTGGGTGATTTTTCTCAATAGCATGGTTTCGTATGATTGTACGAAAAAAAAAATAGAAACACCATCGGAAAGAGCAAATTATTTCCATTCTAATGAAGTTTGTTTGGAACGTGTAACATAATTTACTGAATTTTGAGAAACTTTTAAAAAATAGTCAGTTTTTTGCCAAGAGATATTCATCTTTTAAATTAAATTCCCCGCATCCGACATTCTAATAATATTATCTTTTTGAATTTTTTTTAGCTTATAAATTGATCATTTTTCTCTGATTTAAAACAAGAGCGGTTAAAATATTTTATTTCTCCGATTTTAAATTAATTTATTTCTTGATGGGATCAGAGAATTTTTCTCGAATGACGGCCATGAAGAACCACGCAGAAATGGAAACTTTCGCCCTGGCTACGCCATCTGGCAGGAAAAAATAATCAGCCGTGATTTATTCCCTGTTTACGTTTCGCTCGGAATAATGCGAAATAATTTCTCTGGATGCAGTGGTTTAGTCGTAAATCAACCAATGCAGAAACGTTCTGACCTGGGTGATATTATTGGAGCGAGGGAGGGGGGGGGGGCAGTGCCGGCCAAAGGGGGTTGCGAACGGTGCGACCGTACAAGGCCCCGCACCGGATCTTGCAAAATTCATTAAAATTTTTTTATTCCTTTTTAAATATTCCTTCAGCCAACTTTTATGTAAAAAAAGGCATAAAATATTAATAATTTTTCTAAAAAGAAATATATTGCAATTTTTTTTCTGGTTTTGAAAATTTCCTTCAAAGAGTGTGGTCCTTCAAAGAGTCTTCTAGTGGATAAGAATCCAACAATTCCCTTTCCTACCTGTAGATCCACGTGTTTCCGATTCCTGGGAAGAGCAAAAGGTAAAAAGTGATAACATTGTTCAGTCCTAACCAGGTTCGATTGCTCCAGGCATCATATGGTCACTCTCTTTTCGGTGCAGACACCCCAAAGTGGGTGTCTGTCATTTGAAGATAAATTGCAGGTGATAATATTCAATACATTCCTTGTTCCCAAGACTATTACTTTCAGGGTATACAGGGGGTAAATCTTGTGTGCGGTTCTACATCTGCTCCCCTAATGGCCAGCAGATAGTCTTTCCCAGGACAGCTTAAAGAAACACCTCTTGAGGAATGCATTTTCTACTTATCTAGTTCTAAAATGAACACATCTGTTCCTCTTGTATTCAGCAGGACTGCTAAGCGATGATGAAGCATTTATCTCACAGGGGTTTCTCGCTTTTCTTGTCAAAAGTGTTGTTTTCCAGCATCTATGAATTCATCGTAGGTATTTGTTAAAAGGTAGTCTGTTACATCTATTCCTCGGAGTTTAATCAATAGTAGTGAATCTGAATATTGGATTGTGTGAAACACGACAGGTAACCTAAGGTGTTTTCTCAGAAGTTTAATTTTCCACTGAACAGTTCGTTCGCATTCGGAATATCAGCCGTACAGCAAAATAAAATATTCTGCATTTGTTCTTGGAGACAAATTTCAAGTATGCTAATTTTTATCTCTTTTTTATAGTTTTTTATTAAACTAACTTTCCTTTTATAAAATTTTAATATTATAACAGGTTATCAATTTATAAAACAATGTAGTTCCCCTTTGTTTCTGTATTTCAACATTTTTGCTATTTGTTATCATTGTATACATTTCAGATAAAACATTTTTTTTATTAACAAACGAAAATTTGTGTTTTCTACTCTTTTACATTGCGCATTTTTCGTTATAAATTTTACGAAAACGTTGAGATATTTGGAACCTTTTATTGTTTTGGGAACTACATATCGAAGTTATTTGGATAAGTTTTAAAATATAAGAAGTATTTTGAAGATTGATTCAATTTAAATATTCTAAAACCGAAACTATCAGTAGGTTATGCATAATTGTAAATAAGTTTGTGATCAGTCGATTATTTTTTTAAAATTTTTTTGTATATGAAGAAATAATTGTTTGTTAATATGAAGAAATAATGAGTTCAACTTTTTTTTACTGAAAAAATAATGAGTTCAACTTTTAAGAATTCACTTGATAATCCAAAATACAAGAAAATCCCATTCATACAGTATAATATTTGATTTTAATACTGAATGCATGTCCTGACATTCTGAATCGACAGAAAAATTGAAGGGGGGCATTTTCTCTTTCAATTGACTGCAAAGTTAAAAGTTATTTTAAGTTTCTTTAGCTTTCATATTTTGAAACTCTAAATGAAGCTATTTTCGCAATTTATAATTTTCATTTTAGCACTGAAAGTTTTCAAACTGAACAATTTTTAATATATCCTCATAAAATCAGGAAGACAGGACACATTTCTGCAACATGAGTTTGCAAAAAATAATGGGAGGAATTTTATCTCCTATTTAAAAAGGAATGCTTGAATTCAGGGCCAGCCCTAGGGAGTTTCGAAAGGTGCGAGCGCACAAGGCCCCATGCAGGTGTCAGACTGCGCAAAACGAAAATGAATTGCATTCATTTATTTAACGAAATCAAAATTTGGCGGCAAATTTTACCTTCCAGGTCACAATATTGCAAATATTTACAATATTTATTTAAATTGTATCAAAATTTTACTTCTGTTCTAAAATTATATTGACCTTACCAACAGGAATGGCGCTAGAGTTTGCCCAATAGGGGGGCGATTTGCCCGACAGGCGGGCACGACCTGCTCGTCCTGTACGGGGGGGGGGGACGAGTGTAATGAAATTGGTCTCAAATTTTCGCCAGATTATTATTTATCAACTACAGTTGAATACCCAGTACAAATATTTTCCCTGACGGGATACAAAATTTTTTCCCGATGGAGGGGCACAGCATCCCCGACGGGGGCCCCGGTCCCCCCTCTGGCGCCACCCCTGCTTACCAATAACGCTCGCGTCTACAAAAAAATCTTCCTCAAGATTGAAAATAATAAAAAAATACTTGAGATCTAGCATTAGAGGCGAACAATTAATTTGCTTAGTCATTTTGTCTATAGAATCCGCATTAACCTGAAATCTAAATCATAATGGTATTATCAACGTATTTTCTATAAAACTTATAACAAAATGAAACAAAAATCACACATTGTAAACTTATTTTAATAAGTTGAAAACCAAATTTTATATATGAAGCAATTATTTTTGTTGCTAGATTTATTAACGATTTTTTTGTGTCATTAAAATATTAACTTTATAAAAATAATTTAATTATTTATTATTTTCATGTATTTTTTTAGTCTTTACTTAACCAAACTGTGAAATGTAATAAATAGCAAAAAGCAATAAATTATTTTGTTGGGCGAAATTTTTTCAAGGCCCCGCAAGTCAACTTTGCACTGGGCCCCGGTTTTGTCCGGGCCGGCTCTGGGGGGGAGGGCATAATGAAGAGGGATATGGGGGGGTATAATTAGGGAAACACTTCACAATAAAGATTTTTTACATTTGAAATCTGCAATTATTTTATCTAGGTATTGAAATCGTGAAATTATGAAATGCTAATACTGAAATAAAGCAAATTTTACAGATATATATATTTATTTTTGATTAAACATAAACATTATGCATACTGTACCTCAAAGCATGATTATAATGATGTGTGAGTATGTTTTTTTTTAAATTTAAGTTTCATTTCTTTATAAAAAAACTAAGTAATATCAAAATAAAATCATGACAATGATAAATCTAAACTTATAAAAGCAAGTGTCTGTGTGTGTCATTCTGGGCCTTTTTTTAATTTTTTGAAGTCATACCACGGGTAACGCCGTGAGCGTACTGTTATCGGCAGTGTCTTAACATGTTTCTTTGTCTCGCATATTTTGCTTGCTGTATAATAATGATTTTTAATTTTGTTTTGGATTAACGTACTCTGTACTGTTTTCCTACCGTTCAAATGTCATTATCGCGAAGGAAAAAAAGTGGGAAAATCAATCATGTATATCTTTTGTTTTGAAAACTTTTTCGTGTCATTGTGGACGTTTTTTTTTTTTTCCATTTTGTGGAAGTCCTGATTCCACGGGCAAAGCCGTGCGCGTACTGCTAGTAGTGCATAAATGGGGACAAAAAAGGTTCCTTGTCGAGAGTCAAATTCTGATGTCCGGTGTCGCTGCTAACAATGCTGTCTTCACAATGAATGACAACATTGGCTAAACTTTTAAACTCTGCAATGAAAAGCAAATTTTTAATTTCTTTTTACTTGGAGGAGGGAGAAGGTCTACTGTTCACAGAACTACTAATGGTAATAGTTTCTATTTCATGAGCAAAAAAATTTGAAACAATTCAGACCAGTGAAGAAATAAGTTTAATTTTTCATGATGCATATAGTACAATGGTAATATGAATTGAATATAATACAGATAAATATGCAACAGATCAATGTACTTGCTTACATATTTCCATGTAAAAATCGTTGTAAATGGCCTTGAGATGATATGACAATATAATATAAAACATTTCCTATGAGTTACATGAATAACATAATTGCACTTTTGCAATTCTGAATTATTTACAAATGCTTCCTACAGGGACCACAATACATAAATTTCTTTTAACATTAGATATGGACATTACTTCATGTGTACTAAGATATACAGTACAATTTATTGCTTTCATTTAACTTTTGGAAAACGAGTAATATTTTACTCAGCTTATGACTTTATAGAAAGTTCAAAGTTACAAGCATTGCATAAGTATTATTGTTTTTGGTAGATTAATGCTATCACCTTGCAAACGTAGTGCTCTGTCAATGTTTGAATCAGTTTCACAGATATTTTTGGACCCTTTCTTAGCTTTTTTTAGGGGCCGGGGCATGTTTCTATTTTTTCTGTGAAGAGTCTCACAGTATATTCAAGTCTCGTCGTAAGAAACACTGTTATTTGTTTTATTCCCCTTTTTCATAAGCAGATTTCCAGATATCTGCAAGACATACAGAAGAATGAAACCTATAAAAGAGCATCAAAGGTAGGCATGTATGAGTAACAAACATCCAGACAAATTCTCCGAAGAAGGCATTTAGTCCATAGTGAGATTGAACACTTTTTGCTTCAAAAGTGTTGATAATCCACGTGGCAAGATTGCATACAATGAGGAACGTCACAACTTCTCTTCCTGGCTTTTTATATCGAAGAGTTTGTGAGTTGCTGCATCTACGAAGTCCATCTATAATGAATGGTGTCTGTAGTATAACCTGTATGGGTATTAAAATGGACATCACTATTCTTATCGTACTTTTCTTTTGATATTCAGAGAAAATAGTCATAATCGCCTGAGCGAAATAGAATGGCAACGGCACGATGAGGAGAACATCGTCCAGAAAGTGAATTGGATGCTTGTTGAAGTCCAACTTCGAGAGCTGCCTCTGGGCAATGAGGACGCAAATTAAAGTAACAACTGTCAAAATTCCTTCTTGGAAATAATGTATTGACAGTCCTATTTGCTGATATTCTTTGGTGCTCATGGCTACGAAAAACACGATGATCGATATGATGGCACTCAGCAGAATAAATAAACCAGCAAAGAGCCCTTTGTTTGAAGCATGGCAGTCAGCACTTATGATTAGGTTGCTGTGAAAAGTCACTTCTTCTATGCCATCGTTGTTGTGGATTTTGTGATGGAAATGGTGGGGATTTGCTCGGTGATGTTCTTTACCGATGTTGTGCCAAACGATGAACCATACGCCGGCAAGTAAAAGATTGAATTCGATTGTGAATGGATATAGGTAAGGTATTGCTTGAACATTGTTGACGGAAAGAACGGCATTGATTGCACATTTGCACTGACTCTCAGTCAGTTCTGCACACATGGGATGATCTAGAAATAAAACGTGAAATGTAGTTATTTCAAATAGAATGATTCAGATACTATATTATTAACCTCCACACGACGGGCTGTTTTTAATCACCACTTAGATGCACAAGGTGAATTATAATTTACACCTAACTCTGTAACAGTACAGTCAAACCTTTTTTAGCATGTCATTCAAGAAACCGCTCCTAAACGACAAACTACGACTCCCCCCCCCCCCCAAACCTGTCGCGAAGCCTCTGTTGCTGGAAATGCAGAGTTGGTGACGCACCAAGGAATACTTGCGGCTTTATAAAAATAGTTTTTACTTTAAAATGAAATGGGATCAAAGCCAAACCGAATATTGACTAAAACGAAGTACTAGTCAACGCTCCGATTATATTTAATATGATACAGAGATTTCACTGTAACATATGTATAATTCATTTACAAGCGTTCTGTGTTGCTACATACAAGAGACTTAGTACGAATTATTACATGAAAACATTCTCCATATTATATTTTTACACTGGGATTCTAAAAATTCGCACTGTCATTCTTAGAGCATTAGATGACCTATTGGTTTCGATCTCAAGTGGGGATGCAAAAATTTCAACACATTCTTTCAGAATCAATATTTTGCGAAAATATCAGAATACTTGTTTTAAATTGGTTTTACTATCAATGAATACATGGATTTTCTTCTTTATTCTTCAATATCGGCGTCTCAAATATTTTTAAATGCGCAAAATGGTCTCAAGAATAAAAAAATTTTTAAAGTCCTTACATTGTATCATCTTGATACGTCCAGCAATACCTGCTCTGATCTTTAAAATAATCCAGTAAAATTAATTTCTTAGCCTGTTCTTTCATCGCTTTGTATGTGCAAACTTTAGAGGAAGTTTAGAATATTAACATCGGGAAATCATTGAGGACAATAAATAAATCCATAATAAGTCAGAAATTTATTGTATTGTAAGATTTACGGCTTGTTGTAATGAATCAAAATTCTGAAACTGTTATTACTTTACATGTTATAATAACATTCTTCAGGTATAATATAGTATGTATAATATAAGCGAAAAGGGAACAAAGAGGATGTCAGAAAAGTAATAATAAAAATAAACTGAGCTCACTTGGCTTAAATTATTCATTTTTGATACTGGTTTTCGACAATTATGTTTTGATTTGATTATAAATTTATTATTATTCGTATTTTAAACAGGTTTATTTTTTATTGAGTCTAGTAGTGTTGCATTCTTGGCGTGAAATGATCATACTTAACGTCTAGTCTCAGCGATGCGAGTTTATGTAATGCCATGAATATTGTCTATTAGGAAATAAAACATTCACCCTGCTTATTATTAAATAATGATTTTTAAAATGACTGTCATCCATGAATAAGTAAGTAATGTGAAACATTATGGTTAACAATTGTGGAATTACAGTTATCTGCAAATACTGTACCTAATACTGAATTGAGAGTTTCGTTTTTCGTCAAGTTTGATTTTCTGCTTAATTTATGATGGTAGTCTTCCAGTGCATCTTCAACGATAGTGCCAAACCAAAAACATAAACAGGTGGCCATGATGTGCATTAAAGCAAAACATGCCAGCATTTTGTGACGATTTATGACGATCTGAAAAGAAAAGAAACCCAGATTTAGTATTTTATTCCTTCTATTTATATTTGTGTGATTATTTGAATTTCTGAATCCACTACAGGAAATTGATGAAATTGATGACGATTTCTTTCTGGAAATCTCGAAAATAGTTTATAACATATCGAGAGTTCAGAGTTAAAGTGAACCGAGTCCATGTTTCGTCCATTTTGCACTAATATCACCATGGTATTGTAGAAATGTTGCATTTTCTTTGTAATAATGATTTGATTCAAGTCCATAGTTCAATTTGTATTCAGACTGTAAGAACAATTAGAAGTCCGCTGCTATTTTAAATGCAGATAATCGATGTTAGATCTGTTTTCTGAGAAATGAATCTCATTGACTTGGTTCATTTTAATTCTTAACACCCTCCCATATAATGATATATTAAAATATACAGAGTGTCCACAAAGTTTCTTTACAGTTTCAAGAAAAAATTAATAAAAAAACAATTGATGTATAGTAAGCAAATTCGTACCATCTACTCAGTCGTTCTCAAAGTTTATAGTCACGTTACATTTGCGTATTTTAGGTATCTTAGGTATGAAGGAAATGCCGTTAAATTAACTCCTAAAATGTTACTATTCCTCAAGAAAAGGCACAATGTGTATCTTAGGATGTGTATCTTTCAGTGGGATTATTGGTATATATCATGTATTGAACAAAGATCGGAACATTAATGCTCTACGATTTGTGATGCATTGCCACCACTGATGATGCTACACTTCAAAGAATATAGCAAGAAACCAAGCACCGTCTTGATGAGCTTCGCGCAGCTAATAGTGCCTATATGGAGGTGCCTTAATAAAGGGTAAAAAACCTCCAACATCTACTCTTCATTTCATAATAATTTCTGCAGATTTGCCAATTCATTTGTTGTCTTAATAAAATCTTTGAGTTGTAAAGAGACTTTGTGGGTGGATGTCATGTATTGTATAAACATATAGAATGTCTTTGCTAGAGCCTTCTTCGTTCTTCATTTCTTTGAGACGTTCAGAAGCCAATGCGGATAAGTCCAGAAAAAAAACTGAGAAAATTTCATGTTTTTTAATACAATAATTTTAAAAATTTTTAGTTTATTAATTTGATTAGTGAAAATATATAAAGTCTTTTATTGAAGCAACGAGTGAATCTTTTAATAACTAAAAATAATGTTATAAATTCCATCAAAATTTACCAAAACCAGAAGAGATAAAAAATGGACTTATCCGCTTTGGCTTCTGAGCGACTCATTTATGTATTTTTCACTATCTAATGCGTTATTATTTGCATTAAGATGGTAACTGAAATACAATAGCACTAATCTTCCGCTTTCCTAGGAAAATTGTCTCATTATTTAATTTTCGTAATATGTTTTCTATAAAAAGTACTTACATTTGAATACTTAAATACGATGAATAACTGATAAAAGGAGTAGAGCGGTCTGACTATTCGAGCGATGAGTGTCGATATTTCTCCACAACCCAGCAGATATCTGTTTTCTGATGTGAAATCGAGAATCTGCTGCCCCAGCTGCAAGCCTTCATTTATCAGGTGGCCAAAACAGAAAGCTGTGTAGAAAAATGGGCATTCTATAATAGTTTGCGAACAATGTATATGAATAACAATGAAAGAATTACTTTACATCAGAATTTCTTAAACTATGGCTCATAATCCCAAGTAATCTCAATTAGGGTGCGAAAAATTAAGGTGCTAGTATATTTCCCAGGTCTTTCTTCTTTCAGGTTCTTCAACATTTGTAAGCAGAAATAGTTGAGAAAATCGTATTTACTTTTAAAAGTTTCATTAAAATTTCCTCGACAAATATTTTTGGTTCGGCTTTTCGACTCGTTAATTCATGTATAATTTTCTTCGTTATTTAGAAAGTTTTTTCTAAATAACGAAGAAAAGTTAGTTAATTAAAGTTAGTCATAGTTTTCTAATTTCAGGCAGAAAGATTTTTCTGGCAGAAATTGGGTAGGGAGTCAAAGAAGTTTAGCGAGTGGAAAAGTTGAAGAACTCTTGCTCTGAATGAAATTTCATATTTTGATATTTGCTAATTGTAAACAAGAAACATTATGTTTGATAATATGTTAGTACAAATACTATTCTATGGAAAACTGTAAAAAATCGCAAGTTTATTATAAAATCGTTGTAATATGCAAACATTTTAACGATTAGCATTTTATATGTGTTTTGAGCTTAAATTACCTTAAAAAGTGACAAAGAACTCGCAGATTACTAGCAGGTAATTCTAGAAATATCTTTGTACTTAGCCCATTTTCTACGGCAGGCGGTTTAAATTGGCAGAAACTATGAAACGGAAACTATATAGTAGACATTTTAATTGCAACGATGCCACCACGGGGCAAATGGAAAATTCAAATTTTTTTTAATTTTTAGAATTAAATTAAGAGGTGTATCTAAATTTTAGAAACACTATAACGCTGGGGGTTCAAAAAGCAGTTTCCATAGTCTAGTAGTTCTAACTTACTTATCTTAAATTTCTTATAACTTCTGGGTTAATTCTCATATTTTCTTAAAACGGTTATTCTGAAGTAGATACATGAATGGACATTCCCTTATTTTCAAATCATTAAAAGAAAAGATCTTTTGACGCCTTCGACACCCATGAGGGCACTGTTCTTTTCCGTCTTATTAGTAAAAGAAAAAGATCCGGATATCACACAAGTAGTGATTCTCTAGAATAGGGGGCAGTGGCCTCGTGGCAGGCAGTCTCTACTTAGTGACTAGAAAGTCGTGAGTTAGAGACATGATTCCACAGAAAATCCGCTGTGTATATGGACCTGGAGCATATTAATCTGTCGAGGACCAAAAGTCCTCACGCTGGTGTGGAATGGAAGCTTGGAAAGGGGCGTGCCAGCTCAGGTGTTGTCCTCGTCTTCTGACCACGGTTTAAAGGGGCGAGTTCGGTCCCAGAATATCCCTCGTGTAGCTTCAAATCGGGACGTTGATATAACTAAACTAAACTAGAGTGAGGTAGTTTGATTAGCTATATCAGAATGAAAGGTTTTATTAGATCCGCGAGGAGAGTGAAATTCCTAATATTTTCTCGGAATGACATCTGGACTAGCTTGTCTACAAAGAAAATTGTCATTTCGGCTGCATGAAAAGAGTTTATTTTATTGTACAGCCATAAGTAAAAGGTTTGTCTTCGAATTTTATCTCTGTAATTGAACGTCACTTCATAATTATTTCCAGGTTCTAACCATGTAAGTATGTGAAAAGACATTGAAGATTGTTCACAACTAAACTTACCTGCCATTCCTGCTTTAAGGTAAAAGCTTCCGCTGTGCCTGCCTGTGAGAAATCGGTAAGGTGGTATTTCGTTACCGATGAAAGTGATGGCGTAATTGAAGTCTGTACAAGTGCTGATTCTATCAATCTGATCAGGCGTTCCCATCATTCGCTTCAAAGCTTTCTTCTTGTAACGGTGTAGGTCTATGTGGAAGAAGCCTAACCACAGCATTCCCATGAGTGATACGCATGTGCTGAAAATCTGGAAAACATTTGCCTATGGTACGTATTTATTTACTTGGTATATATTTAGACTTAGCTATACAAGGAAACTTTATATTAGGAACAAACTACCATTTTGTGATTCACGGTTTTAAATTATACCCGAGAGTAAGTAATGTGTTATGCAAAAGTGAACTGATTACACTAGTTGTTCAATAGACTACTTATAAATATAACAATTAATTTTGGAGCAATTCAGCATTTGAATTTTTTTTTCTGGAATGTTTTACATAAGTGGTTAGATTTCAAAATTTGTGCGTTTGAATTGGTTCCTAACTGTATAGTTGCGTCCATTTCTGAATATTCACGATGTTTAGTGTGTAAGACCAGCTCAGAGAGCTATTAGTAGACATTAAGAGAAAAAATTTAAATTGAACATGGTGATGCAAATCACAATTAGTTGGTGAAAATCTTCACCACATCGTTCTCTTTCCAACACTGCACTGTATAGTTATAGAAAATGAATTACGAGGAATGGTGAGAACGAAATTATTATTGATGGGGTTTAAAATTATTGCCGTGGACGCCATTACAGAGTCTACATCGACGTAAAAATAATTACCAGACGAGTTCGAAGATATCTGTTTGTCTTTTCGATATTAGGTTGAAACGCATCAAAGTAAATCTATTTGCAAAGTAAGTCGAACGTACATACACATTTAGCGATTAACTAACATTGGCTTATCTTTATTGAAGTCAGAATCTTTATGCAAATTTTTGCGATTTTCATGGCCTAAACATGGTTTTACTTACTTAATTTTAGTTAGATTAATACACTGTTTTGACACTAGGGCTATTTTGGTATACTTGGTACGTTTAAACAGTATCGGCGAGTCGAGGGGGAACAGTCGCTCCCCTACTTTTTGAGGGAAAAATTTAATTTTTATTTCTTTTTAGCTGTCTAAAAGTAGGAATTATAAAAAAGGAAATAGTGACCGGGAAAGATAGCTAATTTTGTAACTAAATTTATAAATTTGGTTGTCTACCCCTATATTCCCGGGTACTTTTAGATGTCTATAAATTTTTTGCCCTCTCACTTTTCCCACCTAATCGCCGCCACTGCATTTAAACCAAAGTCATGAAGAGGACGGCATCTTAGCCAGCACATACCAGTCTAAACTTCCACACCACACACGCGGAAGGACATTTGACCACGACGGATATGACATACACCTGGCATACGTACACGGCGGATCTTAGACGTATATACACATGCGAGCCGTACTGTTCGCTCACGATGGTTCACAGGTGTGTACGGGGTTTTTGGTTCAACGCTCGCGGCTCGCGAACCACTCTCGGTAAACCCTAAGATATTCTCCGATATCTACACGATGTTGATACGATATTCTGAATGCCGCACAACATCGTAGAGTATTATAGGGTATCTTGTGCTAATAGGGCCAAATCCTGTCGGGTTTTCGATGAACAAAAAGGGATTCGCATTTCACGTCAGGACATGTTCGAGTGTAGCTCGTCGTTCCCCGCGAACCTTTAATGTCGAGTCTGAAAACCAAGACGAATTCCCTCTGTGTCGGACAAGTGTTGATTAATGGTTCGAGGTGGGTTTGCTCCTTTCTCATGGTTCACAGTTTGAATTAATTTCTTCGAACGGCTTGAAAATGCATACAAGCCTTTAAGGGAAATCGCCTCTCGAACCCAGAATTTTTCAGTCACAAATCTGACTGTCAGGAGGCCAATGGTGTCTCTAAATACGGTTTACGACGTTATATATGTTTTGGTAAAATTTATGTTCATGTTGATATCTACTGATTACCTTCTAAGTTTGTCGCCGTTTAACTGATGGCCTTGAATAAATTAAATTAATATAATTTCAGCATATAAATTCCAGAACAATCGGTTTCTAGGATTTAATTTTGAACAAGAGGAATAAATGTTTGAAGAAAGGTTACATGAATTTTTACACATTTTTATTTCATTTGACTAATTTATAAAGATGAAATTTTGTAATCGATTTTCACTCAGTTCTGATGAGCTAGAATTTTGAAATTTTGTACGCTTTTATGTCACAATTACAGTGTATTATTTTAATATTTTCAGAAATTATATATCAGTTAATTGATAATTTTTATTAAATTTTAGTTCCATACCTGGATAATGAATTTGAGGAAAATATATTTCAAGTTTCTATGATGATCATAATAATGAAGTATGAAACATATTAAAAACTAAAAAGTAGAAAGTATTAAAAATAAAAGGAAATTCTACTTTTTAGTCCCATAATAAAATATGTTTTTAATTTATTTTTTTCCAACTCTGATACCCTTTGCATTTAAAATTTTTTTCGAAATTCAATTTTCACTTGAAAGCCGCTGCCTTGTTTTTTCCTAACTTAAGAGCAGTCATAAGCAGGTCATACATAGTAAAGCAATAAAGCACTTGTATTCTTTCCATATCGGTAATTTCGATGTTGCATTTAATAATGATGTTGTAATTTCTATAGAGATTCGAATGCTTCTGCACGTATATGTAAACAACTAATGCTTAGGTTTTGCTATTGTTTGCTGGAATATTTATAGCGTACAAATCCTGAGGAGAATTTCTTTAAACTGTTGTTTCGTTATGAAACAGGCGAGTAATAATTCAGGGAAATTTCGAATGCAAGATTCAATACCAAATATTTCTTTTAGGAAGCTGGACATATTTGGTAAGGAAAGTCTCTTTCAATGCAGAATTTTTCCTATCTATAAAACGTTCTGTTTATGCTTATATTTTGTATGCATATATTTTGACTAGATTTTTGATAAGTTTCATTTATATTTGCACATGGACAGGATAACTCCAAGAAGGGGAAAAAAAGCACCGCTCTAAATAGATAATATTTAGTATGTGGTTCTTAAACCAAAACTGTTGTCAAATACCAAATTTTGGACTAATACGTGAATGAAATGCCATTTTATTAAACAAATACCAGATTTTCTATATTATATCTGGTAAGTTATATAAAAATGTTCCATAATTGTAAAGACTCTCAAACATGCACTTTTCCATTCACATTAAGAGACTGGGACGATCTTGACAACGAAAATCGCAATTTGAAATGCAAATAACGGGGATTTTTTCTTGTTAATATTATATATAAAATTATATATATAGAAAAAATGAGCTGTTTTCATCATAAAACAACATAAAAATATTTGTTTCTTAAAGTATTTGTTTTTATCCTTTAAGGACGACCGTCATGCGGGCCTACCACCTGCTTTGTAGCGTTGAGCGCCTGTCCATCCTCAAAGGGTTAATAGCAAATTGAAATTGTGTTGTGATGTGATAATCTTGAAGTTCATAATCACAAATCGGTACGCCCAGAAAAAAGAATTCTGCCTAAGATCACTCCAACATTAGCATAGTTATGTGAGAAAAGGTGCAATAATTAAATTACCATTTTCAACAGTTTTACTGGCCCAACAATTATAAGAAAAATTAGTAAATAGTAAGACGCATTCTTATAATATTTATTTGCGACTTAAGCAATAAAAATGGGATATCAAAAATAAAGAAAACAAATTTTTGATAAGGGAAACTGGCAAAATATAGAAACTTGAGATATTAATATAGCTATAGAAAATTTAACATTTTACTAGCTATTATGTTAAATTAGTTACTTTGATTGCTGACGACATTTTTTACATATATTTTACTTTTTACTAGAGTGAATGTTTGAGAAATACTTTCCTTTGAATTTCACAGAAATATTTATTTCCTTTTTTTTATAATGCCTTCTCAAAACTTTAAAATCTATATAATTTTCTATAATAAAATATATTTTCGTATATTTCATTTCTTGTTTGAAATGAAAAGCATGAAAATTTTATTCTTCTTTCAACATACTGTTTAAAAATTTAAATGTATTATCAGAAAAGACTTAGAAATTGCATCAAAATTCTTACCTCACTAACATGTCTTGTGTCTGGGCTTTGATGGTTAATGTAAATGATACCTCCCATCACTGTAAGAAGCATTCCATAGATGATACTGTAGATGATAGTAAGATTCTTTCTGCAAAAATTACAGTTTTAATGATAAATATGATGAAGATCAACACTAGAAAAATGGATTTACGAATTTTAATAAGGGCTGCAACCCTGTTTCCAAAGTGATGAAAATTAACGTGGAGTAATAAAGTTCCAACATTATTTAAGATAATTTAGAATATTAATGTGATTTCCATACATATATACAGGGGTCTCAAAAAATGTATACACAGCTTAAATGATTATAACTTCATTTTTTATTTAGATATAATTAATATTTAAATTGCAAAAGAATCTACACAAAATGTATAACTTTTCCTCCTGCTCAGATGCTCAAAATTATTACCGTTCTGATCAATACACTGCTGGTAACCGTGAGCTATTGATTCACAAACTTTAACAAACATTTCATTTGGTATCGTGGCGCATTTTTGCTCAATTACGGCTTTTAATTCCTGCTTAACATATGTATTTGCTGTTACTCAGTAACTGCAATTATCTCGATTAATTGTGCCATTTAATTTGAACGTAGCTTCATCACTCCAAAAAATCTTCCCCGAAAACTCTGCATTCTTTTCGCATTTTTCCAAGTATCATTCGCAAACTTGTTTTCTTTGGTACGGATCATCTTCGTTGACAGAATTTACCATTGTTGTAATGTAACTTTTCCATTGACACCGTCTTAAAATGCGATGGACACTTGATTTGCTTATGCCAATCTCAAGACTTGTTGGTTTTATAGATTTTTTTTGGATGTTTCGTGACAACTTTCCAGTACTCTTTCTTGGCTGGTGAAGCTCTGATGTTCTTGGTCTTCCGCAGCATTGTCAATGAACATCCTGAACATCGTTTCAAACTTATCTTTTATCCTATTAATTGTAAGTAGTAGCTCCACTCATTATTTCCAATTAATTACAGCCTCAAAAGAAAGAAAATGAGAAAGATATGATGCATTAAACAGTGTATGCATTTTTTGAGACACCCTGTACATTTTAGTGTTTCTAAAATTTTCATTAGTTAAGAAATTGTAATTGCTAAAAAATTCTTAAAATTAGTTTATGCTACTTGTAGCATTTCACTAATAAGCTTAACTGTTTGGTTTCTCAACATTAAAAAATTAACTGTTCAGTTAGTTAAACCAAACGGAAGCTATGTTTTGACAATTAATGGTTTAAAGGCGGAGTGGTTTGAAGTTTTTACAATTACTGCTTTTACATTTTTCTTTGCTAACAATTGAAATTCAACATGATCGGCAAGATATTTCGATTTAGACAACAGATTCTCATTTAAACCTTCAAGTATTCGATTTGAACATGAAATACGTATGTTAACAGGTGTTTTTTTATGAGGAACTGAAATGAATCGTTCATGGAATGTGGTGACTTTTGATAAGCTGCCCACCTGTTCAATAAATAGTCCCTAAAGTTTTTACTTTTTTATTCAAAAGCTTTTCTTGTATTTTTCCTTTATGAGAATAAATACTATTTCATAGTTTACACAGAATCTAAATTATACTTGCTCAAGAATATTCTACATTTTGTTATAGTATTAATCACTGGAAGACATATTTGTTTAATACAAAATTTTGGGAAAATTATGAGTTTAAATTTCCCAAATTCTATATTAGAGAAAGTAAAAAAAATCCGAAATTCTGACTATATCCGGGCCACAATCACCGCTAATCAATAGAGAAAAATAAATGTATAATGTTTTCATTATATACAAAACATGAGAGATTTTAACTCTGAATATCGAAATGTGATCTATTTTTGACGCGAATACATTTTAGTGATAGTTATTATTTTATTTTCATCACATGATAGAGTTATATAACGCTTTATAAGAATTTTTTTCAGTTATATTGTTTATTTGTAATCTTCCAAATAATAATAATAGAGACAACAACAGAAAAGAATTCCTTATCAGAACAAAAACATTTAGAAAAAATGTGTCATGCCTTAAGTTAAATTTCCTTATGTTAATTTTAACTTAGTAACTTCGACTTGATAACCTTTAACTTAATAGCTTTATCTTTTGTTAGTTTGTCCCATTTACGCAACGAGAACATCAATTTCCTGAGAAGACCTCAATACCTTATTGGTTTATGTAGTTTCGAGTTTAGTTGATGGGTTCTAAACTCGATGCCTCTGAAGATCGTGTAGGTATCTGGGACTGGAACGGATTAAATCTCATGTGTCAAATGTGCGTGAGTTTATGTCGTGTGGAAGCTTGATGAGTATGCCTCAGTTCAAGTGTCTTCATCATCATCTACTCATAATTCAAAATTACTTAGTTCATTCTAAATAGCTCACGTGTAACTTCGAAATGAGATATTAATCAAGCACATTAATTAATTCCTAACCACTCTAAATAATTTAATGGCTAATCATATTACACGATGCTGAATCTTAGGAGAAAATTAGAGGGCTCGTTTGGTGTAGCTCGCTTGTAACTTCGAAATGGAATATTAATCAAGCAAATTAATTGACTCATGACTACTTTTATACACTGCATGGTAATCATGAGACACTATGCTGGATCTTAGTAGTGAATTTCGAAATCAACCAATCGAAACACATGTTGGATCTGATTAATTCAGGCTAACGTGCAATAAATTGTGAATTTCGTATCTACTGTTTTTCATATTGCCATTAAGTACATCTCAGATTGATTGATTTTTTTTATGGCACAAAGGAGTACATCTCAGAAAGCACTGTTCTCACCTCGTTATTTTATTCTTTTCTTTGTTTGACATCTCGACGGATATGTCAATACTGTTAGGTGTTGACACTCTTTTCTTGGACACGGAGCATATGTCAGTATCAACCATATTTGAAGCAAAAGCTGCCAAAGGCACTTCTCTCGACACGTTTTCCATATCTTTAAAAGTCGCTCTTCTGCATTGGGGTGTGTTTGACCTTGAAGTGGACATCTGCCGAAAAGTGAAGCTCGCTCCGCTATCGGTGCTGTCTGCGCCATTGTTGTAGGCTAGCTCTTTTCCACTGTCGGAGCTGTCATTGCTGCTACTGCTGCTTGTACTGTCACTTCGAGGGGGAATGCTCGGCTGCATATCCTGATGCATCTGTTAAACAACACAAG
>BGPR01000251.1:59843-101350 GCA_013235015.1 Araneus ventricosus
CTCATTACAGGCCTATACCTTCTTCATTCATTTTTCGTATCGTGACCATTCATTGTGTTGTGTCTTGTTTATTCACAGGAATTATTCTTTCTAACTCAGTTTTATTCTAAAATAATATTCAGAAATAAATACCCCAGTACTAAGTACGAAAATTTAATTTATGTAATCAATCAATCGAAAATATCATTCTGACTTTCTTGCGGTAATTGATTTGAAATGTATTAATCTATGAAATACAAACCAATAAATCAAATGGAGTACAGAAATATTCGTTGCTAATAAAACATTCAAATAAAATTTGCTAATTTAGATGAGTGAATCTATGACCTAACCTTTTGCAACTAAAATGGTTACAATGACGTTTCAAGCCTCGTCTTCGGATCAGAGAATTTTTCAAGGAAACACGATTTTATTAAGAAGATTTGATTTGTCCTGAACGTGAACATCGTGAGCGCTAAAATTTCTATCTTGGGTCAAACGTCCTGATCTTGATTTGAAGAGCGGAGTGTCATCCTCGTCATCTGACCTCGGTTTAAAATCAATTGTTCATTCTGTATTGGCAATGGTATAACTTCAAATGAGATATTATTCAAATTAAATCAACCCTGTACAGTAAAAAACTAGGTGTATTCAATCGGGTATATGCTTAGTATCTACAATAGTTATAATTCTTAAAATTTAACAAAATTAATTACTTAGTATCTACAATCTTTAGAATCTTTACTACGTAAAGATTCGAGGGAAAGACATTAATTAAATGGTTAACATTTCATCGATTTAAAAAAAAGAGTTCGATACATTTTTATAAATATACAATAGAACTTGGCTAATTCGATGCTGAAAGATGACAGTAAAAACTCGATTTGTGCAAAAAGTTTAGTTAAGAAAAACTGTGTCTATAAAAATGAGGAAGAGAAAACGACAATTTTAAAGCTAAAAGTGTCAGTAAAAATTTATATTTAAAAGGTTTTATTCCTCCACGAGGCTCGAGAACTCTCTCAGATAGGATGGATATATTTTGCATTCTTTGTATAAATCAGTTGGAAATGGTTTTTGTCCTTTTCAACTATCTTAATAGGCATCGAGGAGTGGGGATTAACGAAGTTTCATCTTCAGTCATCCATCGCCGGAGGCCAAAATCCCCGATTCTGTTTCCTCAGATCGCTGCGGAACACCATGCAAGTTTTTCTTTCCTTTTAATTTCTTTTACTTACATTTTTAAGTTACATTCTAGTGTAATAGTTTGATACAAAAAATAAATTTAACTCAGCTAGCGAATTTCCTTTAAAAATTGTGAATTATTGTTTAAAATTGGCAAGATTGATCCTATTATCTTTTTTCTATGTTCGCGAACTATGCATATGCCTCTAAAAAGTACAATATTTGCGACGGGGATGATTTTCAAGAAATTTGAGGGATGCTTTTGCAGCATTGCGAGAATAATATTTGAACAAAAATGAATATATTTTAGATATTGTTTAGCAACGGATTCGGAAACACTCCGCGCTTTTGCGCATGCGTCAGGCGGAGTTATTTTCATCAAAATAGGGGGAAAGTGAAGAATGGAAGGGTGATGTTTACATTTTACTGAGTGTGATCTAACAAAGAACTCCGAAAATGCGCTCATATGACTCATTGCTTGACACCCCTTTCCGGCGTAAAATCGCCCAAAAGTGATAGTCTCGGAATCCGTTGCTGAACAGTATTTAACTATAAAAATCAAACATTGTATTAAGAAAAGAGTATGTGATTTGAGAGATCAGCACCCCTTATACGAGAAATATGATAACCTTACCTAAAGAAGAGATTATAATTATAAATAATATAATAAGAGTTATATAATTATAACTTATAAATAATACATACTTGATAAATAAACAGTAAGTAACTTTAATAGCATAATAATAACAATAATAAAAGCATAATTATTTTTAAAATAATAACTGAAATGATTAAGTATGGAATTTTAATAAACAAACAATATGCAGCATTTCCAATACAAAAATTGAACAATAAAACTTCAAAATAATCTGTACCTTTCCCTTCTAACATGTTCAAAGTTTTTTAAAGATGTGAGAAAATTTTGACTACTTTTTTGGTTAAATGCATTGTGACCTTATAAAATTATTCACACTGTCAGAGAGGGCATAAGGTACAGAAGTATTTTAACAATGAAAACAATACAGAAAATGAAAAGTTTTTCTTTTTAGTATTTAGTTTTGACTTTGAACGAAACAAAATAAATTTGAATTATAGACTATAGTTTAACATTATGTCAATAGGAAATTCAAGCGACCAAAGAAAAATTTCGAATTAGTAAAGTTCCATTGAATTTCGACAAATAAAAATTATTATAAATTATAGTTGTATAAATATAATAAATACACTTACTTCTTTCATTAACTCTTGTAGGCGTGATATATCAATTAATATCATTTTCAAACAAACTTTATAATGAAATACAATGTTTAATGGAGTAAAATGTTTATATCTATCGTGTCATATCTTTAGTACTAGAGAAGCAGAGGATGAGGACACGTGTTAAAAGTTTTTGAAGAGAATCGTAGTCTACAAGCGATATAAAATCCGAAACCACTATACAATGTCGTGAAAATTTTCCAATAATTAAAGACATAGGTGACATCTCGCCGTGCTGAAACCACGAATAAAAAGAATACATGATATGTGTTCATGTCTCCATGGTAACGATATTTCTTTTCTTCGTTCCGTGAGCGGAAATATACTTTTCTTTTTACAGCATGCTTCTGAGATTTCTTCCCAACGATTTTCCACGATTTTTATTGTTATTTAACTTCCTTTAGGACATTATAAAACTGGCTGAATCAAACAGGTGTTGCAATGTTTTGGAGTTTCTGAGACGAAATATTAGTCTATTTTACTGAAATATTTTGCGGTACTTTTCGATATTTTATTTTTTGTTGGGATTTTTTCGGATTTCAAGGCATTGTTCAGGTTTTGAGCAATACGATGTGCAGGTATTTGTAGTTGTACTATACACGCAAATTATAAGATACGCTTTTTAAAATAATGGGTATGCGATATTTTTAATCATTTTCTTTCACTCCTAGCAATAATACCACTGCAATTAAATCGCTAATTGGGCATTTATATTTCTTGGAATAGTTCTCCCTTCCGTTTAGAAATTAGTGATTGTTTATTGTTAAATGAGACCATTTTTAATACAATTGTGAATGAGATAATTTAGAATTTCTAGTTTTTACTTTTTTTAGCTCAAAGTCATGAATTGGTAACAGCATTTTTTCTTAAAAAGCCTGTAAAATAAAGAGGCGCAATTTTGCAATGGATAACTAACCACAATTTTATGGATTTCAAATGCACTATTGAAATTGCACCTAATTGTTAATTTGCAGTGTAAAAGTGAACCGACTACAATTCGAAGCACAACAAACTACTTATAAAACAATAATGGATTTTGTAAAAATGTAGCATTAGAATTTTTTTCTGCAATGTTTTGTGACAACTGATTTACCATAAATATCTTTTTTTTGGATATGGTTCCCAAATTCATCCTCACGTCGAAATGTATCTGGTAAAATGCAAACATGGCTGCTTAACTGCTAAGTGCGTAGGCTAACTTAAACTGCTTAAAATATTTAAATTCAGCAGCTTTAAATTAAACTCGACAGTTTTTCCATTTTTAACACAAGCAGTAAATTGCGTTATGTTATGATGTAGATGAAATAAACTAACCTCCATCTCATGAAATTATGCCGATAGTAATGAAATCTTTACTTTTAATATAATAAAATTGCTTTACAGTATGAATTAATATTATCATTGTGTTTAATTCGGTAATGAAAAAGGAAACTGTTAATCTTTCTAAATGTTAAATATTACTGTGCATAAATGCTAAAAAATAAAAATTCAAATCTTGTTTAGGAAGTTGTCTTCACAACCGAAAAATAGTTTATTTATTTATCAATTTTTTAAAAATTCACGGTTTTCCTTTTCAAATCTTGTAATTGTTCATTTTTAGAGTTATCAGTGTGCATAAGCTAGCACTTTATGTACCAGAAGTCAATTAATAGACTGTCTAATGACTTAATTATTACTAATTATCTTACTTAGTTACTTAATTATCACAAACCTGAAAACAAGCTTTTGCAATTTCAGTTTTTTGCAAATAATTTTAATGCAGCTTGGCAACGAACTTTTTACTGCTTTTTTCGCATGTTTTATTATTAAATAGAAAATAATTTTCCCCTTCAAAACTTATCATTATTAAATTTATGTATTAGCTAAAGCTCAATAATAAATAAAATCCCTATAATTGAATTAAAACCAATAAGAATTGCACGTACATACCTGAATTTCTTTTTCATAAAAATTTGCATGAAATTAAGAAAAAATTCATTGCGCTCATGGTACTTGTTTCAAGCACAGATGTAAGCTAATCTAATCGATCAAAACGCATTCATATAAAACTGAAGATTTCACCTGCTGCTTGAGCATACGGTATTGTATATATGATTTTTAAAAATAAAAGCCATTCACAGATAGTTGACAGGAACCATTGTGTTACGTGAGTACTGGCGGTTTTTTTATCATGACTTTGGATCAATTTGAGGGATTTTTTTACTTAGTGAATGTGTAATAGTATTTCTAGATTCTTTGTCAGAGTGTGAAAAAGTTTCTTTAAACAATGATAATAATGACGACAATGATATTATAAAATGCAGAAAACATCACTCTAGATAGTCGAAGTTATGATGGAGCATTTTCAATAGAAGCAAGTTCATAAATAATATCAATGTGTTTCATGTTTGAATTTCGTAAAGTACTAAGTGAGGTTGACTGCTGTCAGCACTACCCGACCCCAAAAAATTAATAATGTAACTGTTACTGAAAGTTGAAATTTTATCAAATCAATATCTTTGAATTTATAATTATTATTTCATTCTCATATAATAATGTACTATTTTACCCGCATCATGCAGAATAAGTAATATTTACCTTTTCATGTCCAACTTTAACGATACACCAAACTTAAGGCCAAGTTATAAGATAGATTAGCCAGTCTGTTCTTTGTAAGCAATGCAACAGGAGCGCAGGTAGATTAAATGTTAGTATAAGATTCAAAATGACATTTCTGATCTAAATATTAGTGTAAAATTACAAACAATAATTCAATTCCGCAATACAGTCATATTTGAAGTGGATGTTATCTGAAGAGAAATAATCGTACATCAAATCAAACGTATCAGTTCATTTGGCCAAAAAATTATGCAATCAATTGAATTGCAGTTATAAATAAAAAGGTGCATTCATAAACAAATAAACCTATTCCTATGAACAAGAATCGACTTCGCAGACCATTTTATTTATACAATGGAATTCTGCTTTCAATATAAAATTGATTAAGATTTGGAGATTAGTACAAGAGATAAAAACTTCTCTTTAAAAGAAAATTTCTCTCAGGATTACAAATATTTTTGTCTAACTATAATAAGCAAGAAAAAATTTTATTACTAAAATTTTTTTATTAATAATATATTTTTATCAATTTCATCATTATCATAATTTTTATCAATAATAACATGTTTTAATAATGAAATTACTACATGGATTTAGATGCACATCCTGAAACCTTGAGTGAAAAGAAATAATTTGTTTTAGTTTTGAGCAGAAAACTTTATAATTTTATAAACATTTGCTACTTGAATGCTGCTGTCCGTGTAAATCTGAAATATTTGACTCTAAAAAAGTCAGATATTTCAAAACAGTTAGAAACATTAGAATTTTCCTCAAAGAATCTTGTTATATAATTGTTGTTAAATTTCATAAAGAAGTTAATAAACTGAAAAAAATTACATCATTAAACTTTAACTCTGCTTTGTGTTTCTGAAATTTCTTTTCAAATAATGATTTTTATGCATTAATATTCGCTTTTATAACTTTTCTCCTTAACTAAATATTGATGCCTATTGATAATTATAAATTTATTTTTAAAAAAATTATTGTAATTTGTAATCATATCTACGCAACCTCTCATGAGCAGGTTTCAAATGATATAAATTTTCTAGAACATTCTAACAATAATCTAACTGCCTCTGAATGGAGCTTATTGCTTTATTTTTTATTTGTTCTTTTTTCCAGTGGGTTCAGTCTTATATCTGAATTTTCCCCAAAGAAAATCCCCCAACTTTATCGCTTTCCTTATTCTTTTTCCTAACACCCTCAACAGAAAAATTAAAATTTTCATTGGTAATTGTATGACAGGCAACATGCCCTGATATGCCGTACAAGACACAACTTCCACAATTTTTTAAAACTTTGAAATTTAATGTTAGTTTATATATTTGAATTTTCAAACTTTCTCGTACGAAACAAAATTTGGTCTTTCTGAGGGATGTTATAAATGCATAATAAAATCATGCATTTGCAATTTTTTAAAGAGAGTAGAAAATGAATTTCTATTTTAGCTGCATTATCACTTTTTATTACTCGCAAAGAATAATTAACTAACCCCAAAACTTTATGAACATATCAGCAGTAAATTACATATAAACAAAGAATTCTTATCTTAAAAATTCACTTACTTGGTTCATTTTGTTGAACGAGAATTATTGTCACCTCATATTAAGATTTACAAACTAAGAAAGGTTTAGTAGAATTTACTTGAAAGGAACAAAAAGTTAAATTATATCATTCCCAATAATTATATCACTGGATGACACGTTATTGTGCTCTAGTTTGTCTCAGATATCACATTTTTAGCGTGAAAATGCTGGAAATCTTCTTTTATACGACGTTATCAGATGAACGCGATAACTTTATCTTAGCTGAAGTAACACCCGGAAGAAAGGAGAAAATTAAAATGTTTATATATGAAAGTAGTTAGAATGATAATTTTATATTAAATTAATTTTTTTAATTAAACTATTATTTTTTAACATTTGCACATGAAACTGTAAATTCTTCTAATGAATTAAGGTTGCCCCAACATATTTTTTAACCCTCCGAGCGGCGCAAAAGTCTTCTTCCGTTTTTCATGTTCAGTTTAAAAGCAGAGAGCACGTATTTACTTGTATATTTTCTTAAACAACCATGGATAAAGTGTTCTTAAGATTTCAAAGATATAATTAAATACAAAAAAGATCGATTCATTTCCTTTAAAAGCTAAGTTTTCTAACCTTATAGCTAAAAGTTCAAAATAACTGGGCGCTCAGAGGGTTAATTCTGAACACTTTGATGGACCTGTTTGGTTGTATCCTATGGAAAAAGTAATATTAATTTGTCTCTGAAAATTTTTTGTCTTTAAATTGTAACTTCCTAATACTTTTAATTAGAGTCATCTTAAATCTTTTATCCATTATCTGACGAGTATTTTCAAAGGTAAAGAGAAATTTTTAATGGTCAAGGGGTTATTTTAGTCAAGTTATAGCAGGAATTCCTGATTTTTTTGCTTTCTCAAATCTGAAATTTCTCCATTTGTGAAATATATATTTCTTATTTTTTAAAATTTTTGTTTTAAATCAAATTTATTCGCAGATTATTTACATGTATGATATAATAAAACAACGGTACATATTACAAATCAATATATATGTAACATTGATATCCTATATGATATCCAGACAGTGAAATATAATTTATTCTCACTAAGCAATCATAAGTGTGAAGTTTGTGTGTCAGAAAATCCATCTTAAGAATATTGTTAGTAATTTTAGCGATAATTTATTAAAAAGTTGGATGGCTTACCAATAAATTCTTTACATTCTAGAAATCATTCCTGCTTTCGGTTCCTTATGTATAACATTTGTTATTATGCATATTTCGAATTCTGTTACTGAAAAAGCTAACCCTTTCTAAGCCTGTGATGACATTTGGCTTCACCGGAATAACGTGCTTTTTATACATTTCCGTTTTTAATTTGGGCGGGAGAATATGCTGGGACCTAGATGCCAAGATAATCTGAATACAAAGGAATAATGAATGAATGAATAATTTTAATTAATTAAGTACTTAAGAAAATAATTAATATGTAAAAAAATGAAAACTTTTAAATGTGAAATTTTTTGTTTAGTATGATCAACATTGTTATTTACAGAAAGTTTTAGATTTAGATTATATTACAGTGAAACCTCGCATAACGAGCGTTCTTCGTTCCAGAAGCTTACTCGTTATGCGAAACAATGTTTCCCATAGAAATCAATGTAAAATACGATAATGCGTCCCATACCGAAAAAAATACTCAAAACATTTTATGTATAACGTTTATTCAAAGAAAATTATATATAAGATCGTTAAGGAGCCTGAATCATCTTCATCTGTCTTTTATTCAAAATCAATCAGCATGGAATTCGGGTAGGATTTTGAGAAATGAAAAGCGGAATGATTGCTAAACACGGACTGATGTACCGGTTCTGTTATCCCTATTAAAAGAAATAAGTCAAATACGTTACGTCATTAATTCAAATACGTCAGTCAACTCGTTACGCCACTCAAATACGTCGCATAATTTGTTACGTAGCGTATAAACAACTGTAGATGCATGGCAGAAAACTAATTTTTCAAAAACCATGCCCATAAATGTTACTGCAATCAAAAAATGAAAACCAAAGTCATTCGTTCCATTCAAACCGTTTATTACTAGAAAAAAGAAATCAAAACAAAAAATCTCATTTGATTAACAGTTGAAACAGATTACAGTTAAAAGTGCACGCACAAGTATTAGACACCTAGCTTGATAAGAATTAAAGCAAAATAAAAGCTCCGTGGGCATGACAGTAGCAGGCGCAAACTCCGGGACTTCCCTCTTCTCGTCACTCGTTATGCGAAATGTCGCTCGTTAAGCGAGTCATTTTTCTACAATTTATTTTGCTCGTTATGCGAATCAGTCGTTGTGCGATATGCTCGTTGTACGAGGTTTCACTGTATTTTATTACATTTAATTCTTAAGTATTTGCAATTATATAGGAATTTTACTTCTCAATAGTTTTCAAGATTTTTGAAATGGGGTCGCAATTACTCTGGAATTGCCATATCCATTAGAAAATGCTATGCAAAATTCATAAGTTTTATAGCGAATTATTTTTATAGTTATGTATCTATCTTCGATATTTTTTCGCTAATTTTTTTTACAGATTTAATTCAAATTTAAAATTTAGATATTTTACGTATTTTTTCCACTGCAACAACGAGGCCGTAAACTCAGAATTACTAAAAACACGAAACTTTATTATGTGTGTTGGATTTTTTAAAATTTTTAACCGCAGTTTATAAATCTATATATATCACTATTTGAAATATTGTAACAATAATTTTAAAAACAACTTTTGAACGGAAAGTTTTAATTCAAATTAATGAATTAAAATATGGTTGTTTACCTAAACCATTATTAAATTTATGGGAAAAATATTAAGTAAAATTTTTAACTTACTAAGTAATTCGAAATTAATTTTTAAAATACTAAAATTTATGTGCTACGAAGATGTGTTAATGCTCAATGTGTGGTTAAATTAAGTGATGTATATTTTTGTTCCAGTTTTATTGCCTTGCAGATGAGAGGTACTCCTTTGAAAATTTCTTGACCCAATTTAGTATTAAGTTATTGCCTCAGAATTTTACGGTTAGGTAGAATCACCAGAAAGTTTTTACATAGCCTACCAGTCATTTGGCTTATGACTGAAACTCACGAATGGTGTTCTAGATAGTTGTTAGTTAGTAAGCAATTGTGTGGCATGAATCATCACCCGATGTTTTGAATTATATAGCTGCTTTTTATATCCTGATATTTCTTTTGTACCTATATTCATTATTGTTTTGTGCTTCATTTATAGGACAGTAAATTAAATCTTAGATACTACTACTACTACGACACGTCACATCCTGTTCCCAGAGCGTAGATCGCTCCTGATCAGTTTGGGATGGATGAGAGTGGGAATGGGGAGGCCTGGGGTGGTTAATCTTAGATATTGTATCTTTTGTATATAAATGTAACCTGCCAACTTGATTGACATGCTGTATGCGCCCAAGAAAATGTACTTAATAAATCTTTGATTCCGGTGAGAAATTATGGAAAAAAAAAATATAAAAAGTAGCCTCCACGACAAAAAAAAATGTGTATAAACTTGATTTTTATAAACAGAAATACTTTCATTCAACTGCTTTAACGATGCCTATTAATTTATTAGTACTGTTCCGCTTACAATAAAAAAATCAAAGTTTATTTTCTTGGATAATTTTTGCCATAATGAATATAATTGATATGGAAATGGATCAAATTAAATTCTTTGAAATTAGTAATATTTATTATTTTATTAATGTTACATATTATTTTTGTAGATATTACATATTCTTTTCGATTGATTGTATAATAAATTGCTCATATAAAAAAGCCCTACCATTTTGCTTAATAAGTTAATGAGTTCATTTTTGGGAAAAGGGACGACTCATTCATAGGAACAGCAGTGCCTATACAGAAACACTTCATGAACGAAATTATAATCAAACTTCATAGCTGGTACATACAAATCCTATAAATAATATTCGTATCGCCTTTGTGGAAATCAGACAGTGTTAAAAGAAAGAACTAGCGTTTAAAAGAGTCGTTTATAGTAATTTAAAGCTAGATGAAAGTTTATTTACTAGCAAATAGCTTCATTTCAGATTGCATGTGAAATTAATCTTTAATAAGAAGTGATTCAATACACTACATATAAATGGATAACAAATAAAATATTCATTACTGTGCTTAGATTAGAAATCATTTATTATGCGAATTTGATGCGGTTATAATTCAGATTGCAGACTATTGTTCAACCTTGACACTCTTAGTCATTTCGGGAAACCTAGGGTTCATTAGATATAGATTCATTAATCCAGCTTTAGGAATTGAGTATAAGCTCATCTTAACATGGACCAATGACAAAACTGCTTCGAATCAATCACCTTCCGATAATCATTTCTTAAAGAAAAAGAAAATGATTTTCTCCCTGGAACAGTCAAATGTACATTATCGGCAAAAGTTGTAGACATATTGATATGTCACGGTGATGCAAATATCTTTAATCTGTATCGTTTAAGATATATCGCATAAATTCCAAAAAATATCACGTAAATACCAATAAAATGTCCAAGAAAAATAATCATCGTCTTGCCCTAGGTACTTGGCACAGGCAATAAATACAGCGAACATCACACACTAGGAAATTTATTTCCAAAGATAATTGTCGTAGACTGATGCACAAAATGCTGTCTAAAATTTAAGCATATGTATTTTGAGACATATTCAAAAGTCCAAATTTAAAAAAATCATCAAAATTCTGCAGTAAGTACAAAAAAGTTAAATTATCACCATTAATGTAAGAAAAATTGACAGTCTATCATTAAAAGTTTCAATTATCCAGAGATCTTTCGAAAAGTTTTTTTTTCATTTCACAATACGAATCCATGCGGTACATAGTTAGTCTGTAATAGCCTAAAGTCTTTCGGACAATATTTGCCTCTCAGATGCCTTAAAATGTTCATCAGCATACATTGTGTTGAACTTTTCCCGTGTCTGTATTCATTTTGAACTTTCACTTTTATTTAAAAATCTGTACTGATATTTGTACTGAAAAACAACCATGGGCAGTAAGGATTTGGTTTATGTAAAATCGCCAATGCAAGGTTTTGTACTAAACGTCTTAAAAAGATCAAAAGTGAAAATGGAGTTTTATGAAGTATTCCATTTTTGTTGCCATCTATTGACAATGAAATTGCTAAAAACTAATTTCACCCAAATTTTGAGGTACCCTAAATTAAAACCAGATTCTTCTTTTTCATTCCTGATTTTCACCAGTTTATGAGCACGTTCATTTCCTTAACATGGCCTTCTTTCCAATGCAGGAAATAATTTTTCATTCTATTCTTCAATAAATTATTAATTACGTCCTATCAGAGTACTATAATTGACTATAATGCATTGGAATTCTATATAGGAATAGAAGTGATTTACAATACTTCTACTACTAATAGTCTTAGTATTAATTTTAGTCGTTAAAATCACAGCTGATAAAATATAAATTTTTCAGATTTTAAAGGAAATCTAAATTTTTAATTGTATTTTCTGCGAATAAATTTGTTTTCTAACACTGAAATATGCAGCCATCGACAACTGTTTAGCCAATATTACGACCCAAAAAATGTATATCTTAATATTTAAGTATATAAAGATAATGGAAGTTGGCATTGCAGCCATTTTTTCAATTTCCTGTTCCATGTTTGCTTAATTATAAAATAGCTCATTTAAGACATATTCCAATGCTTTCCCAATACTGAAAAAAAGTTTTATTTTTAATTTGATACGAAATCAGCTTTTAACTGCTGACCAGGAAAGAAATGGTATTCTGATTTTAATAAAGAAAAAATTGAGTGCTACTGAATTGCGTATTCGCATGAGAGACGAGAAAGACGCTCTTTCCTTGTCAATTACAAAACAGCCTTTTTTTAAAAGACTATTAAACAAAATAAAAGCTCATTGCTCAATAAAACATTGGTGAATTAGAGTATTCTCTACAAATTAATGTTAAGGGTTCAGATTCTTCTTTTGAACAGTTATGTCTTTTCTCAAAATATTAAAATTTCGTTTGTAATCTTAATTCTGCGTTTTATATTTAAAATAATACAAATACATTCGCCTTTATTGTGAGAAAACGTTCAGTAAAGCTTTAAAGCATATTTGCGAAAGAGATTTTAAAAATAAATAAATAAAATAATATAAGAACACTACAGAGCTGACAATTGCAAGATTGGAAACAATTTAAATCAGTCTTTGGCCATAGGTTAAATTTTTATGAGCACTCGTTATTTGTTCCAGGACCTTCAAAAATACCTTGATCAAGTAAATAATTAGTAAATTATCCAAAGTATTATCACTCATACTTATATAATGGTACATTTTAAAAGGAGACTTTTTATGCCACTTTTTTATTACATTTGTATGCTTTATATTTGTATTTGTATCTGTACCTTGATCGATTAAATAATTAGTAAATTATCCAAAGTACTATCACTCATGATTATATAATTGTACATCTTAAAAGAAGCCTTTTTATGTCACTTCTTTTTATTACATTTGTAGATAATTATATTCCGCAAGTAAGAATAATAAAATAAAGAAAACTATGAATATTAAAATATTATTTCGTCGTCTATTTTTGTCATTTACAATGCCAACAGATCCATCTAGCTAACATTCAGTTTTACTATTATTCTTTACAAACGAGTGGTTTTTAGAAAACTAACATGCATTTACTAGTCCCCATTAAGCAATTTTCTTCATTTAAAGTATTTTTTTTTTCGATTTTCTTCATATACTCATGTACAAATAATTAATTCTTCAGATGTACTTATAAAATTCTAAATAAACGTTTAATAAACTAAATCACATTTAAAACAAGCAAGTTTTCACATTTTACTTCGAAGTGCATTTCATATCCGTTATGGATTCAGTTTGGTCATAATCATATAAAAAACAATGAACATTAAATATGCAAAAGCGTTACATTTTGCAAAATAAGTAAATAAAATAAACTTAAAAATTAAAAATCAGAATTTACATTTACTTTAACAACCCTTTAACGACTTTTCATTAGTTTTTTTTTAGGAAAATATTGTTAACAATCCAGATTCGTCGCTTAAACTGTTATTAGTTACCAAACTAATCACATATTTATTTTCACTTACTTTAAAAAATTATATTCATTTTTTGCCTTAACTTTTCGTAGAAATGTTGTTCAAAAGTATTGTCTTGTACGATAAATTTTTTTCTTCTTGTGTGATAAAGTTTGAAAAACTAAGATAAAATGAGAAATTGCACCGTTCTATTTATTGTTCAGGCGTGAAAAAAATATTATATATTGCATGAGCGGATGTCATCACTGATAATATCCATTGTTACTTACGGCCCAGTATTTACGCCTAACCAAAACTGAGTCATACAGCTAAACAGTCTGATTTAAAATGTTTTTCTTGGATCCCAACTCCAATAAAAAAAGCTGTTTGGAATTTTAAATATGAAATCTATATTTCAGATAGGAAACCTATTTTTATTAATTTTATTTACATATTGAATCGCTTGTATTTTTCATGAACTTTTAAATCAGGACTCCTTAAAATGTGGATCGTGAGCCCTCCCCCCCGAGTGGGTAACAAAAGCAAATAAACATTAGGGTTACGAAATTTCTCTTTTCCTTTCAGACTTTTCAATATTTGTAAGTAGGAAAAAAGTGTTTAAAAAACGTACAATTCAAATAACTTCGAAAAATTATTATTAACTAACATTTTATAAACTATTATTTTTAATTGAATTTCTCAGTGATCATAAATCAATGCTCCTTTTTTAAATTTATATTCCAACCTTGAAGATGCGGCAATTTCTTTCTAATTTTTTCAAAAATCTTTCAATGCAAAAGTTTTCGAGAGAAGGAAAAAATTTAAACCCTGTTGAGAATTAAGACAAATGAATAATTTAAAAATAATTTTTGTGGTTTCTGTTTATCTATTTTGCGGTTACATATCAATTATCATTTCAGAAATATTAAGAATTACTCAGTGAACTAGATAATATTTGAGATTCTTAACAATCTTCAAACTGTTGAAGTGGTGAAAGCTTTGGAGGTTACAGCATAACAACACAGGGCAATACACATTTTGGTGCCGGGAATTTTTTAGCTGATTTTATGTATATTTCATACATTATATGTGTGCCCAAAAGTATCCGGACACTTGCAGATTTTCACATTTTTTAGAATTTCTCCGGAATGGTTTAACCGACTGCCTTTAAACTTCGGACATGTAAAGAATAGACAATTGCTCACATTTTACATTGAAGATTCGGTCCTGAGAGCAATTAGGGGACCGTCTACAAACTGATGAAGACAAAAAGGTGTTTGGCTTCACAGAATACTGATAACAAGATGAAACTTTCAGAAATGGTAATGTTTAATGTGCGTAATATTTACAGGAATTTTCGTAAATTCAGCACAAATATTTGGGAAGATATAAAGGTTTTCTTTAAAAAATCTCAAATTTTTCCACCTGTTTTTTGCTTATAACATGCAAAGTTTTCTGTTATATTATACGAAACTTACAGAAAAGATGGCAATGTGTTAGAGAAGCATTTGTGTAAAACTTTGGAAGAGAATTGTTGAATATTACAGAAATTATGAGCATTTTTAGTAAATAATGTTTTACTGCGCATGCGCGAAACATGGTGTAATTTTTCTTTCACAACTTTGAAACCAGATATATAGGGCAACTTATATAAAAAAAATTCAGTTCAATATCATTAGTATTCAGAAAGTTATCGGCATTACAACGAGCAGAATTTTAGCTTCTGTCGAAGATAAGCTAAAAGATGAGGGGTTGTACACAAATTGATATTTTTTAAACTTATATCTTTAAATAGTTACATTAAATTGTATAGTGGTGAGAATTTGCTGAATACCCATGAAGACTTATCAATTGCGTGCATAACTTAAATTCCAGCTAATTAGGCACTATAAATAACAAAAATTTTATTACTTTAATTATATTATTTACAGGATTATTAACAAGTTACATATTACAATTTTACGGCCAAACGATATTTTAAAATATATTTATTTTATGGCGAAACGATTTTCTTATCTAATTAATTTCTTTCTTAAAATATTTTAATAATTCCACATATATATATATATTTTATTCGTTACGAATCTTAGATGTGTTCATGGGTATTCAGCAAATTCTCACCACTATGCAATTCAATATAACTATTTAAAGATATAAGTTTAAAAAATATCAATTTGTGTACAACCCCTCATCTTTTAACTTATCTTCGACAGGAGCTAAAATTCTGTTCTTTGTAATGCCGATAACTTTCTGAACACTAATGATATTGAACTGAATTTTTTTATATAAGTTTCCCTATATATATGGCTTTAAAGTTGTGAAAGAAAAATTACACTATGTTTCGCGCATGCGCAGTAAAACATTATTTACTAAAAATGCTCATAATTCCTGTAAGATTCAACAATTCTCTTCCAAAGTTTTACACAAATGCTTCTCTAATACATTGCCATTTTTTTCTGTAAGTTTCGTATAATATAACAGAAAACTCTGCATGTTATAAGCAAAAAACGGGTGGGAAAATTTGAGATTTTTTAAGAAAACCTTTATATCTTCCCAAATATTTGTGCTGAGTTTACAAAAATTCCTGTGAATATTAAGCACATTAAACATTACCACTTCTGAAAGTTTCATCTTGTTATCAGTATTCTGTGAAGCTGAGTGGGCCAAAAACCTTTTTGTCTTCATCAGTTTATAGACGGTCCCCTAATTGCCCTCAAGACCGAATCCTCAATGTAAAATGTGAGTTATTGTCTATTCTTTACATGTACGAAGTTTAAAGGCAGTCAGTTAAACCATTCCGGAGAAATTCTAAAAAATGTGAAAATCTGCAAGTGTCCGGATACTTTTGGGCATATAGTGTATGCTGAAAACAAATGACGTTAGTTTTTTTTCCCCATCATCTCTTCTTTGTAAGATATGACAGCAGCTTTAGTTAAGTTAACACATGAAAATAGGGTTAGTTTAAAGGCGTTACATTAAAAACCTTTTCCTTAAAAAATTTTGGGAAATAATTTGAATTATTTGAAAATAATCACAGCAACATTCATGCAAATTTACAAGAGCTAAATTAATGTCTTTATATAGTAGGGAAATCGTTCACCTTGGTCTTTATTTCTGTTGCCAGGAGATTCAGGGAAACGATCTAAATGACTGTGCAAGTATTGAACCTTTATACTCATGTTACAACTAAGGTCTCTGAAGCTGTTAAACATGATGTTAACTAAATTAATATAGTTTTAGTCAACATTCGGTTACCCAGAAAGTTCTTGACAACAAAGAGATGCGAGATTTACTCTTTTCGCTCTATCTCTTTCATGGCGTCTTTGTGAATGAGGATCCTTTATGAGTTGTCTGATTTTGGGACCATGAAAAATGTTAGTTTTAAGTTTTTCTATACTTTTCCTGACATTTCTATGCCCTTTATTTACATCAAGATGATTCTATCTCTTGCATAAATATGCATGCCATGTATGCAATGCAAGGCTATCCTGATCAAGCGATTTTCTTGAACTGTTTTATTAACCCTAGCTTTATATGCAGCGGAGGAAAGGTAATTATGTCTCATCAGACTAAGGATTCATGAATGAATGGTATTTCCTTCTCCAGCAATCTTTGTCATATGCCACTCTTTTCTTATCCAATAGTATTATTCGGCCCTGCTATCCTATAGGTATAAGAAGCAAGGCATTTTGTGTGGGCTCCCTTTCTGACCAAAGAGAAAGTTGATCATTTTTAAGTCCACACAAATTACCCATTTATGTTCGCGAAACTTAATCTTCCCACACATGACCAAAGTTATGGTATCATATTTTTCCATTCACCGAAAGACTTCATGTATAATTACAGATACTAATATACATTCTTTTTTTCTTTTCATGTGATTCATCTGTTCAAGGAATAATTTATTTTTTACAGTTTTATATATTTCATAATTTAGTTACACTGAATCTCAAAAAGTAGAGCTGATAGAGAAAAACTGTTTTCATATTTGAAACCTGGTCACAACTTGCATAAACATTATCAACCGCAACGGATGTTACGTATTTGTGAAGAAGACATGTAAAAGATTTTTAGTATCAATAACTCAACAATATTAAATCGTTTGCTACAGTATTGCTTTGTTTCCTATAGTACATCTATATGATAATTAAATTCAATTAAAGACTCTAAAGAAATTCCGTGCGTTTGCATAATAATTAGAAAATTATAGCTAAAAGTAATCAGAGTATAAATACTGATACTATTTTTATTACTAAAAGCGATAAAATTACATAAAAATTAGTAGTATTGAAAATAAGGACATTAAACTTTATATGAAATATATTTTATTCTTATCTAAAATTATTACATCTATTAACCGTATTTCTATATAATTTAGACTGTTGCGTCATAAAACACAATCACATCAAGTTCTGCAACCTAAGAAAGTTTAAGCAATTTTTAAGCTTTAGGAAAAAAGTTTCAAAATAGCTGTAATAATATGACTAACAATAGCTCTAATGTATGCGTGGTTATGAATATATTGGATTTTAACGGTTCTGCTGTAAAAGCTTATTTAATAGATGGATAAATGCGGAAAAAATAATTCTGAATTACCAAATATGATAATGTTTCAACTTTTTCGCCAGAAAATCGTTTTTATAAGAGGCGGAAATAACTCACCTACACTATTTGATCAAAAGTATCCGGACACATATTTTTTAAACTTGAATCTTCGCATAATTTTATAGAATTTAATAAAGATTGAATATGCTGAATACCCAGGCATACTTATAAATAAAATTCATAATTTAAATTGCAGTTCGACGATTATTATCCGAAGATTCAAGTTAAAAAACATCAATTTGCGTAAAATCTCTCATCATTTTGTTTTTCTTAGATAGAAGCAGAAATTCTGTTAACTGCAATGTGCCGATATTTTTTAAAATCTTAATGGCATTCAACTGGAATTTTTGTATTAGTTGCCCTACTTATCTGGCTTTAAAGTTACGAAAGAAAAATTACGCTACGTCTCGCACATGCGCAGCAAAAAATTATTTACTATAAATACTCATATTTTCTCTACTATTGTAATTATTTATTCCAAATTTTTACACAATGCTTCTCTAACATATTGTCACTTTTTCGGTAAGTTTCGTATAATTTGATGGCAAACTCTGCATGTTATAAGCAATAAACATGCTAGAAAATTGGGGATTTTTTAAGAAAACCTTTATATCTTCCAGAATATAATGTAAGCAATCTGCAAATTAAGCAAAAACATTTTTGAAGCTTTCAAATTATTATCAGCTTTCTGTGGAACGGGGTGAGCTCAGATTTTTTCCTTTTCTATCAATTTCTGGTCGGTTCCCTAAATGGCCTCGTGACCGAACCTTCACTGTAAAACATGAATTAGAGTCTATTCTTTACATGTTCGACGTTCAAAGGCAGTTGGTTTAGCCTTCCTGGAGAAATTCTAAAAAATATGAAAATCGAAAAGTGTCGGAATACTTTTGATCATATAGTGTATGTATGAACGACATTTACGGTAAGCTGACTTCTTAAATTTTGCCGAAAGCCCAGTCAAAATCTACACTTCTGTTTTGCTAGAAAAGAAAACGAAATTTCTCATTCAGATAAGATTTTCATTAGAATAGCAAGTTTGCCATTAAATTAGCAAATAAAAATGTAGACTATCAAGGGAGTATAAGTAATTAAAGTTGATAAGGAACTAATATAAGAAACTAAAGTTTATTTTCCAGTCATGAGAAAAAGCATCTGAATCTCCACAATCTTCAGACACAAATATAGTTAAATAGTTCAGCCATCGTACGATCAAATGAGGCGTTTCTAAGTTCAAATTCTATAATGCAGGCCATATGAAATATTGTTTGTGACCCCTGATGGGGTCGTTAAATACGTTATTGCGCTCTGAAAGATTTTAACATTGCTTTCTTCTCAAGATTATTTAACGACTGTAAGCAAAAATTACTCAGATAATAATCTTGATTTGAAATAAATTTTGTTGCATAATTTTTTTTTCATTTTTATCTTTTTTACTTATCCATTTTTATAATTTTAGATCTGTTAACGTCTCGTTTTGAAGCAGAACGAGAGATATTTCTGGTTTGTCATCGTAAATTTGAACCGTGGTTAGATGACGAGGACGACACCTGAGCCGAAAGCCCCCTTCTTTCCCAAACTTCCGCGCCACACCAGTTGAAGGACGCTTGACCATCGACGTCAGGTTAACGAGCCCTATACCCACATACGGCAGATCTTAGGTAGAATTTGGTCTCGAACCTGGAATCCTCCTGTCTCGAAGCCGAACCCTAACCACCAGCAGAAGTTTTAAAAATGATTTTTTAAATCATTGATTAGTGTTTTATTTTAAATTTTAGTTTTTCTTGAAGTTTGCAGGTTAAATTTTAAGGCTAAATTGGAATCGAGAATTTTTTTTTCCATCCAAAGGGGAAGGGAAACTTTAAGAAGCCTTTTACAATATAATAATGTCATCCAAATATTTTCAGAAACGCCATGTTTAAAACGAATTCCAATAATTTATTCATGGCATAATTTCTTATCGCCAAACTTTTACGTAGTTTCTAAAAAGTTGAATCGTCTTTTTTGTTCAGGTAAAGTAAAGGATGATTTGTCTCATTTTAAAGTAGCTACCAGGCACAAGTTCACAAGCTTTGATATATGGTTTCACATCTTTTTTTACCTTACCGATTGTCTTAGTTGAGTATAAGTTGTCTTAGTTGAGTATAAGCACTCAACGAGGAGTATATTTTCATAGATCTACCTCTTAATATTTTATTTTCTTCATCCCAAATTTATGGTTCCGATTATATAGGATGCAAATCAAATTGTTTACACAACTCACATTTGTATGATGAGAGCAACACGACATTTAACTAAGATTCTTAAATATTAATTGAAAACAAAAACTGCAGTGAGATTTACAGAAATAAAATTTTATCATATTCTGTCTATTTACTTTCGCAACAATTATCGCGTTAAACAAACATTGCTATTTTTGTGTCAGATATAGCTTTTTTGACGACAGTGAACTTATCAAAATAAATAAAAATACATGAAGAAAATGAAATTAGAGATACCAACTGGATAAATATTTGTTAATAATGACGTATTTTATTCAGAAGTGTGCATTTGTTTGAAAATAGTTATTTTCTTATATTTCCATATCAAGTCATGTATATGAATATAACTACAGGAAAATTTTAATTTCTGAAGTTTTACTTGTATTTTTATGTTAATTTTAACGTTAAATCCTCAGTAATTATAATGGCTGCTCTTTCAAGAAAAGGACGTAAAATTCGTGAAGTTGAAAACTGAAAGAAATGATGCGATGATTAATAGGTATATAATCGTTATATGTATATTAAATCTTTAATATATTTTAGAAGTCATTATTATAATTATTCTGGAATTTTTTTCATCAATATTTTTCACCTCATTACCAGATTGCGCCCCTCGTACTGAATCAAAACTAAATAAAATTAAACAATTACTCCTGGAAATATCAAGATATTCCGTTATCTTGATATTTTCATGAAGATATTGTCATCGGGAACCCACAATTGCACAGTCTCAGAACTTTAACATATGAACAAATAAATAAAAATCGACTACAAAATTCAAAACTGAAACAAGTCAAATTAAATAATGAAGTGTAATAAAATAAAAATTAAATTTCGTACTATCAAATGCTATCACAATCGCTGCAAATACAGTTGAAGCAAATACGAGTGAATTCTTAATACGTTAATAGCCGTATGAATCAAATACAGTTCACACCAATTTTCTAATTAGATGACCAATTCTCTACTGTAGTTAATCCCTTCACAGTTTTTACCGAGCTCCACTCGTGCATCGAATTATGCCAATTTTAAACTTATGAGATGGGAGTTTGATCGAACGATTCTAATTGAAAGAGTTAGAGACGTCATTTCTTCCGCATGCTAATAATGGAAAAAGTGGATGTCTCCTGTTCCAACTGGGGGTACCAGAATAGACCCCCTTAGTGATTCATAGGCGTTATGACTCGTTACAAATGTGATCAATAACACATTAACATCTCAAATGTTCTATGGACATGGAGTTGAATTAATACTTTTATGCATCCAAAAACAGATGGGGGCCATCTAATTACATAGTACAAGAAACTACTCTGTTAAGTGGTTAAGAAATAGCAGAGAAGTTGTCGCCAACTTAGATGATGGTTCGAATCTCAGAGGTGAGTTGTGACAGTTAAAGCGTTAATAATAAAATAATCATCCCCATATATCTACGATGAACAGAAATCTCTCGCTACCAAATGTAATTCATTAGTAAAAATACCACAGATATATTTTGGTTTGCTTATTTCCTTCGGTTAATCTTAATTGCCAGGTGACGAAATCTTCAAAATATCCAACTTTTAAAGCTATAAAACTTCTTTATTTTGAGTTTTGTTCATTTTTCGAAAATTAAATTGTCACATTAATTCAAATTATATTTTATTCCGAATTCTCTATTAGATGTTTATGATATTTTTACACATTTTTATTTATCCTCCTTCATGTTTGTAAGGATAGAATTTTATGATTGAATATGAGTTTTATGATTCTGAAGTTTTATATAGTTGTACATTTCCAATACAATATTTTAATGTTTACAGAACTTAATTATCAATGAATCGTTAAATTTGAATTAAATTTTGATTCCATATGAGAGGCGCCATCTGGTAGTGAATCTGGGAATTTTTTACAAGATTTCAGAATAATTATACTAATGAATTATGAAATAATTGAAAATTAAAAGGAAAAAAATAATTTTTTGTCAAAACTTTTGACAGCAAGACAAAAATTGTGAAGCCGATAAGCGCAGAGTTTAATTCTGTAAGGAAATCAAGCCATAATTATGTTCATTATAATGAACATTATGAGAAAGAAAATTCTTAATCGTTTATCAAAAATTAAAAAATCGTCTGTATGCTATTAAAATTCTTTGTCTTTAAAAGTGCCTTTTATGTTTCGCTTGTTTGTTTGTTTATTACATCTAGGTTTTTATTAATAAATGATTTTCTGCTTTTTAGTGCACTAATACAAGCGTATGTGTTTCTAAGGAAAGTTTTAGTTTCATTTTATTAAATAATCTTGCCTGTAATTATTTTTGCGATAAAATCATGAATTACTGTAATACGAACGCAAGTGTTCAATTTATTATTCCAGTTTATAGTATTTAATAACTATTAAAAGAGATACAAGCTAAAGTTCTTCTAGATTAAAACACTAAGAAAGAAGAAAGTGATATTTTAAGAAAAATAGTAAATGTGACAGGCATTTCTGTTTTTTTTTAAAACCATTTATCAAATACATTGTCTATATATTTATCATAGTAAGTAATCGTCCCTTTTCATTTTATCAGGCGTTTTAGATTAATTCTATCAAAAAATACACCCGTCTTCATTCTAATTTATACCTAACACTTTGTCAAAAAAACAAGGTGCTCAACACTTCTTCGGCAAAGTATTTGTCAAAACGTGTTCTTTGGTGCATAATCCTATGTCAGAACTTAGATTAATAATACCATGACATGTGTACCGATATCATTAACAACGTCCTGATAACGAAGTATTTGGTATATATTTATCTTATAATCGCATTCCTTTCCATCAAAGTGACAAAAGGGATTTAATCTTCAATACCAAGGTCAGACAGTGACAATTAAAGATATTCGTTGTTTATATGCCTTTTAAATATACCTGATATAAAAACTTCGGTAGTTCAGGACTACTGGAAGTGATAAACTCCATTCGATAACGATAACTAAAACGCACTTTTTTATTGTTAGAAATGGTTATGTCATGAGGATTGGTGCTTTTTTTCCACTGACTATAGTTGCACATTTTAAAATCACGTTCCGTAGTTGGAATCACAATTAGTCTCATGACTTCGTGAATTTATTACATAAGTCTAAAAGACAAAGTCTATGTTGTCAGAAGTTTGCATTTGGAATAAATTGTTTTATGTTAGTATAAAATAAATTCAAATGTAAAATTGTAACTTTTGCAGGAGCAGACAGGATTAATTGCAGTGAAACCAATTAATACTGCACTGTAAAACTTCTAACCTAATTCAGAAGGAAACTTCGAATATATGAAAAATTAGGTACCTTAAGATGACAAACTCATCACTCGTCATTTTCATCGGGAAAACTTTTCATTTCCCAATGTTAAAACAGTTTACCAGACTTCTATTAACATCTCGCAAAATAATATTTAATAAAATTATGTCGATACCATTTTGTTAAATGATATCAAATGTTTGAAACGATGAACTAATGATTCATGTTTTTAAACAAATGATGAATTAATGATTTTTAATTTAATTATTATTTCAATTCATTAATTAAGATAATAATTAAATTAAAAACCATTGCTGAAATTGAATTGCATTTCACTTCAATGTTGACGAATTTTTTCATAAGAACTATAAATGTATAATCAATATTTTTCCATAATTACTTTATTATTAAATAAAATTATCTCAACGAAATTCCTATTTTTCTATTAGTTAGTTTCAACTTTGATTTAAAAAAATTATAATAACAATTTCAATAACTTCATGTATGGAACAATTCCTGTTGAGCTAAGCTCAGGTCTGTACGGATAAACATTACAGGCCTTCAAAAGCACCGATAAATATTACGTCGTATGGTATTTTTATGACTACATAGATCAAGTTGACAACATAAATTATGCTTCCTAAAGCATTTATAGTAAATAACTCTTGAGGTTTTGTGAGAATTCTTCAGATAGCTTTAAAATCCCTATTGGAAATGATAACGGTAAAAAAACATAATTAAGAGCTTAATTAATTATCCTGAAGTGGCCTGGTGGTAATGTCTCGGCTTCGGGACTGGAGACAAACCAAGTTCGAAACTGTATGTGGGCCTGGTGCACGTTAAAGCTGACATTGTGACATCGTCAAACGACCTCCCGCTGGTGTGGCATAGAAGCTTGGAGAGAGAGGTAAAAAGGCCCAAGTTTCGTCCTCATAATCTCGGCACGGTTCACGATTGCGAGGCCCGTCCCAAAATAGCCCTCGTGTCGTTAAAACAAGGAATGTAAGTATTACGAACATGGAAAGTCGCTTCCTATAAATGTTAGTCATATGGTTGGGAAGAGAGTTTTACAAGGGTAAGTATGAAATGACCATCAGCGGCCAGGTTGACATTGGCGTAAAATCGAAGATTCTGGAAAATGCTATTATTTTCTTGATATCTCTATTAGGGGCCGAGATCCGGATTTATCCAGATGATTCCATATGACGTCACGACCTGTCGGGGAGACTATAAATCGACCGTGTTCAGATCTCAGCGCAGAATGTGTGTTGATCTACTTTGATCGCCTTTGGAGTGCGAGCGACTTTTTAATCTCTCTTTGGAGTTTTATCCGCTGTGCGAGCTAGTAAGCTGTTGCTGTTCTTATCAGTGAATTGCTGTCTGTTTGTGTTGCTAATCTGTGCAACTGCTGTTTTCTCTGTTACCTGCGCTTCTTGTTTTCCAGGATTATTCGAGAATAAAATGTCATTCTCCATTATCCTGCTTATTGGACTGTTTTCATTGTACACACACAGGACGAATTTAACAATATAATTAGACTAAACTAAGCTTGAGCGTCACTCATTGCATTTAATTATCGTGTTTTTATATTTGCACGCACAATTTCATAGATGTTATGTTTTGCCCTCTAAAAGTTCAAACACACACATTTTCCAAGATCTTCTCTTTAAAAATCGTTGATAAAATTAGTAACATGAGTTTTTATGCAAGATGATGCATCATAATAATGATAGGAGATAAAAGTTCTGAACCCACGTCCGAATTTTTTAAAAATATATCTTTAATATTAAAAGAAGCAAAACTTTAAAACATCGTAGTTTTCCGAAAAATTGCTTACTAATATTCAATTCAAAGTCGCTATATTCTTATCTGTCAGTAGTAGTCGTTTATCTGATATAGGGCAGTCTAGAGGAAAGAAATCAGATTATCTCAAGCGGAAGCTGCTAGTCAACACAATGTGCCTTCACCTATTTTGAATGAACCTGAATGTGAAAATTCTGCTTAAAGGAGAGGGCTGTTAAGTTTCGGCAACAAATTACAACCTTTCTCGAAGCTCATATTCTGACGCTTTCCGTCCCATGAAACAGAAACTTCAGTTGACCTCAACTCATCGCAGACCATTTGGTGACAGAAGCAACAATTTCGGCTACCACATCCCACATTCGTTTGCACCCTCATGAAGGCAGTGTTGTGTACCTTTTAACTGGATCCAGAGAAATGTCAAGCGTCCCATTAAATTAGACGAAAGATTATGACGTCTGGATTCATTCTAACTGGCTAAAAAAAAAAAAAATTATTGACCAAGCCACATTATGTTAGGTTTACCGACCGATAAACTTTTTGACATAACCAATCAATGAAATTTTTGGCCACCTCATCGGCCAGACTTCTATCCTATACAACACCTTTTAGGCTGCCTTGACAGAGAATTTTTGCACTTCTAAGCCCTCTTCAAAATTCTGGTGTAACGAGAATAAGTGACTCTCAGAGTATAATAAGATTTTTTTCATCCCCAATCATCATCAATTGTATAGCAAGTGTAAATGGCACCCGGAGTACATTATTTTTTTCGTCCGCTCATCATATTTGATTTTAAAATGGGGCATAAACCCATTTATGGTCTCCATGGCACCAGTAAGACTGGTGCTCGGGGTTTATATAGCCCCCTTGCCCCAGCTGTTAAGCCACTGCTTCAAAATCTTCAAATGAACTCCGATTAAAGTTTCTGGATAGATCATGTTGCATGCCTATTCATGTAACCGACAACTAGGAAAACAAATATTCCTAGATAAAATTCAGTTTTTTTAAAAAAATGTCAAATTCAGAAATTACCAATTTTGTTAAACAAATTGCCATTTTAAAGGTGGGAATATTTAATTTGTAAATAATTTATTAAGCTAAAATAATGCAATATCTAATAAATAAGTACACAAGGTGTCTACTCTAATCGCGGCCCAATTGCTAATTTCTAAACCGTTAGAGATAGCATAAATTTCCAATTGTAAGAAGGCTTTAAATGACGCAAAGAATTATATTTTATATTGTTTGAGTCAAGAGATGTTCTTCTGAAAAAACTGCGAAGTCTAATTTTTTTTATATTCCCCAAGTCTATTTAATCATATTTAAAAAATTAAAGCATCAACATTTTGGATAACAAAAAAGTTCCATTCTTCTACGACTAAAACTGACCGATTTATGAAGATCTGAAATTCACCATTTTAAACTATTTATCTGTCACTTCAAGCAGGAGCTGTCTATTCGTGGATATTCCTCTAGGCAACTATTGAAATAGTCTAAAGCCATGTTTGTAGTTTTATAATATTAATTTTGTAGTGATTAGTCAACCAAGGTTGAAACTTTTCCCGTTTTTTAAACCCTTTCAAGGTGAGATATTCTCTTATAATCGCCCTGCATTTTGAAAGCGAGTCAACTACTTAAAAGAAAGAAATGACTAAAGTCTTATTAGTTGTTATGGTAACACTACCTAGATTCCCAAATATTAGCAAAATAATTAATAAGGCCACAAATATATAGTTATATTGCCGCTATAAACGACATATACTATTTGTTTTCCAAGACAAAATTTTTTTACTATTAACTCTAAATTATACCTAATTAATAATTTATCAAAAGAACCTTATAGAACAGTAAATTGTTTTGCAAGGGAAAAAAATACAATTCCCAAGATGTTAAATAGCATGAAGTAAATATTATCTTAAGCTTAAACTGTAGATCAGCGAAGTGCCACGTGTTATTTTTAAAATCGAACAACGAAGTATATCTAATCTATTTTTCGTTTCCCTCTGTATCTTTGGGGAAAACTAAAGTCAGAATTAAGGAAAAGAGATAAGTTCTTAGATGAATGCAAAAATAATCAGGCATTCACTAAACTGATAATGTATCCTTTATGGATAAGTAGAATTCAGATAAACTAATTGTCATAGCGATGTAAACATTTATTCTTTTATGTACTTATTATTAAAAAATTGATAACGCTGTAATAGATATTATAATGTTATTGAATGTTAAGCCGGACTGCTTGATTTAAACACTATATATATTTTATTATTATTTTTCGGTTTATAATCATTTATTGGTACACCTGGAAGGAATGATTCTTTATTTAAAATCACATATTGCATTTAATATTTTTCGAATCTGTTCATATTGCCACCGTTAATGTCGATAATTTTGAAAGAAAAAGACATGAATTGATTTCGTTCTCTTTGGATGGCCATTCGAAGCGATAAATGTGTCAGCGCTATGCTCTGAATAATCAATTGCCTTGTGGCTTTTCAACATAAACATAACTTCTCTTTTTAATGATTCTGCAAGGTCCTCCACCGCATCCAGGCATACAGTAATCGACTAGGACAAGTAAAGAGGTTCCTGATCCTGGTAATGGAGAGTAAAACAGAAGCTTCCTATTAGGGCAATTATTCCCTTCCAGACGGCACTTATCGTTGCTTTCTTTGAATCGAGCCAAACGCCTCCAAGGTCCTCCACCGCATCCAGGCATACAGTAATCGACTAGGACAAGTAAAGAGGTTCCTGGTCCTGGTAATGGAGAGTAAAACAGAAGCTTCCTATTAGGGCAATTATTCTCTTCCAGACGGTACTTATCGTTGCTTTCTTTGAATTGATCCAAACGCCTGAATGGTTTTTTCCCCTCTTAACCCTTTCTAAGGCCGTGGCAAGTATACTTGACACTAAATTAATGGATTTTTAAATGCAATTTTTAAGGTTGGCGTAAGTTCTCGTCAAATTTTTCGATGAAACAAAAGCCTAGATATTTCAATTTCTTATCTCAAACGATAACGAAGTGTCTTGACTTGGTAATTAATTATTAATTAATTGAATTAATTAACAAAAAATTAATGCCATCCAATAAGCTAAATGAATTTTTTTTTCTTAAATTAATCTCACTTCCAAAAAAATGGCCCTTTAAAGGATTAAGTGAAATCGACGTCTCAGCTGAATCTTTCCCGGGGTGTAATGGAGCCGGAACGCCGTTACGGCCCTGTTTTTTTTATTGAGAAATAAATAAGAAAAAATTGGGAAAACGTCCTTAAAGCAGCGCGATTTTTATCACGTTTCGGCAGTGCTTTTAGAGCGTCCTGGAACTGCGGCGCTACAGTTGAGCGAACCGCCACACAGTGTTCTATTTTATAAATTTAGCTGGACAAAAATAAAAAAAACACCATTGTTATTTCTTGGTACCAATTGCTTAATTTGCAGCAGAAATGCCCATAAAGCAATAAACTATCTCTAATTTAAACGATTAGTTCCTGGAATTTTGCCTGTAATGTGTAAAAGTCTGCATATTGAGACATTGCATTTTATGATCGAGAAGGGAGATCAGTGATTTGTGTTATTTGTTATTTGACTTATTTTAAAATAATAATTGTGTTTATACATTCATTGTGTTATCCAAGGCTAATATTATATCTGTTGCTGTTGTTGTTTCATGTCCCCTGGTCCAAATACTAGACCATCCATGATACTATGTCGCTCTAACAGTACCACAAGTCAATTTTCCCCTCACTCCACAGCAGCCTCGCAGAGGCGCCAATACAGTCGATGACATGAGCAGGAGAAGCAGAACAGGAACAAGGGCAATAGTCCAGTCATTAGGTGCTAAAAAGGAATGATTTAAAGCAAATTCTGGTGGAGTCGTAATTTTTTGCTCCTATATGTTTTTGGGGGTGCTGACTACGAATCTGAGGTTTCCCACCAAAGAGTTTTGTTGGAATTTTAATTATAGCCAAAACACATGAAAAAAATGGACTTTCCCCAGTTTTTTGCTTATATCTCAAAAACTATCAACTTTCTTATGGCATCATCATATATCAAAATAATCAGTACAAAATTTTCTACAATTTATGTTTATGCTATTTTTTCGTTACGCATACCGTTTAAGTGCTATAACTGGTTGAAGTTTGGCGAATGTTTGACTTGCCTGCTATCTCGGCTTGAACAACAACGAACCATCCAATCTGTATGCGCGAAGTTATCTGTCTTACTAAATAAATTCCTACTTAATTAATATACTTTTTCTATCGTAAACCTCTTTGTGCAAATAAAGATTTTAACAGTTATATTATGAGTATACTTGCATAATCTGCACAAAATTCCTTCTAAATCTTTCTACCCCTGGTATTACCTGGCTTTCGCGGTTGTGAAGTAAACAACAGAGTAAATATCACGAATTTTTTAATAAGCTAGAAAGCTTAAACATAGCCCTGTTATTGTCCCCTACCTGCTCTTGGTATCAAAAGAATCGAAGGAAATAATTTTAATACTGTGAAATTCAAAAGAAATGACAGAGTGCAACCACTAGCCCTAATAAGTGATGCCATCAAGGTACATGATGAAAGTGTATCAACCCTACAACGCTTTTCCAGGTAATTTATATTACAAAGTAATCGTATGAACTAGAGGACGTCTTAACATTTGAACTATGTCCCTTTCCATTACCTCTGTTTGATGCAGCTGTAATGCGAAAAGGCACGAAATCCTCTTTATACAAAGCTTTCACGCCATGTACAAGGGATTTTAATGCTGAAAGCGGTGTGTATATTATTGATGGAGGATACTTGCTGCACAGAATCATCTGGAGAAGGGGTTCAACTTTTTCATCAATTTGTGATAATTATGTGACATATGTTTGTACAAAGTACAAATCAACTGCTCTAGTCATTTTCGATGGGTATCCTGAAAATGAAACAGTAGGAGGCACTAAATGTGCATAATGGACCAGAAGAACACAGAAACAAATGTCAAGTGAAGTAATGTTTGATGAAACGATGATACGAACTGTTTCCTAAGAAAAATTCCTGGCCAATCCGAAGAACAAGGATAGACTCATTTCCATCCTGATGAACAAATTCTCCTCAGTAAACATGGCATACAAGAAAGCAGACGAAGATGCTGATTGTTTAATTGTGAAAGCTATAGATTTGGCCCCAACACATCTGTGGTTGTCATAGGTGAAGATATCGAACCTTTTGTCATCTTAATTGGCATTTGTACCTTTGACAATGTATATTTCCTAAAACTAGGGAAAGGAAAATCTCTGAAAAGATATTTTCTCCTCATACAGTTTTAGAAAAAACAATCTCCGACAATATTTTATTCATACATGTCATGAGCGGATGCGACACCACATCAGTTCTTTTTAATTATGTTAAATTGAAGTTTGTGCAGACTTTGAAAAACAATAATGATCTCCTCAAAGTAATTGAAATTTTTAAGAACCCGAATATGACCCCTGAAGCTGTTGTGGATGTAGGGAACCGTTTTCTTGTGGCATTGTATGGCTACCCAATAACTACCTCGGATACTCCATCCTTGAATAATCTTTGTTACAAATGTTACATGAAATCTTCATTTAACAAGAGTAGCAACATGGCTTCGCTTCGTAGCTGCCCACCAACATTCCCTAAAAGTTTACTATCAGATCCAGCACTGGCTTGACAATAAAAGAGACCTGGAGACTGGTGTTGGGAAAGAATAAACAGTGAGCTCCAACCTGTCAAAACTCTGAAGTCCCTCCCCCGCACCTGACTCTATCCTGTACGCAAGATATCCTGCAAGTGTAAGAAGAGGTGCACAGGAAATTGCAGCTGTAGGAAGGTCAGACTGTTTTGTTCAATGTTGTATCCTCATTGTTGGGGCAACTGCGATAACAGAGGGATTCAAGTAATTAATAGTGATGAGGATGAGGATGGTGAACCAATACTGCCCGATGATTTAGTTGAGGCGTCTTTATCTTTGCATCTGGAGGAAGACACAGGTGATCTTTCAAAAAATATTGGACCATAAGCTTCAAAGCGACCAAGATAAAGTGAAGAGACTGCGTAACGTATGCAGATGCTAAAATCATATTTATGACTGTAGTTGTATTATTATTAAGTTATTATGACTTTTAAAGTTTAGAATGCTACATTTTTCATTTATTTTTTTTTCTTGATTACTATATACCAAGTAATTCAAATTAATTAATAGAAACTAATAAAGTTTAATTAAAAACCACACTAAGTACTTATAGTTGCTTGTAAAATAGCATTTATTGTGAAAGTGAATCTAAGTTTCCATCAACATCAGCCTTTTAGAGCTAATCAAGGAATTTTATTCATAACTAGTACGTATGTCCGGCGTTACTCGGGACTAAATTACCTTCATGTCTAATATAACAAATGAAAAATTTATTTGAAAAAGGAACATTATGGTAGAAAAAGTGTATTAAATAAGTAAAGTATATTAATAGTAAGATCGTAAATTTTAGTGCATACAGATTGGATGGTTCGTTGTTGTTCAAGCCGAGATAGCAGGCAAGTCAAACATTCGCCAAACTTCAACCAGTTATAGCACTTAAACGGTATGCGTAACGAAAAAATAGCATAAACATAAATTGTAGGAAATTTTGTGCTGATTATTTTGATATATGATGATGCCGTAAAAAAGTTGATAGCTTTTGAGTTATAAGCAAAAAACTGGGGGAAAGTCCATTTTTTTCATGTTTTTTGGCTATAATTAAAATTCCAACAAAAATTTTTGGTGGGAAACCTCGGATTCGTAATCAGCACCCCAAAAAACATATAGGAGCAAAAAATTACGACTCCACCAGAATTTGTTTTTAAAAACTACCTAATGACTGGACTACAAGGGGAATAAGTCTTTTCTTTGTCGACGAATTTCAAGCTTTTGATATAGCCACTGCGAAGTTTGGCCATTGCAGTCTGTGCGGATTTTGTACCTTCGGACTGTAGAGACAGACCAGGACGATTTCCAGCATACCATTCGTGTACGGTGGGGACTTTCCAAGTAGAATTTGCTTTAGCCCTGTGGATAGAGAATATTTCGGACGCGAAGAGTTCACCAGAGGTGGCAGAAGGAAGCGCACTTCCCTCTTTCGCAAGCAAGTGCGCCACCTCATTGCCGAAGACTCCAACATGGGAGGGAATCCATTGAATATATCTAAGTTTCATATATTAAATGCGAGTGTTAAATATATTTTTAGTGTATGAAAAATATATGGATTTTATACCATTTCACTAAATGTTATTTGGAAAGCAAAAAAAAATTTCTTCGAAAGTCTTTGCCTTCTAAGTTATATTTTTATATACTAGATGTATTGAAAAAAAGAGTGCTAAAGATTATGCCCGGATCTGGACGGGGGACGCGGAATTTTTTAGGAACTTTGTCTCCACATATACACTATCTGATCAAAAGTATCCGGACACTTTCGGATTTTCACATTTTGTAGAATTTCTCCTGAAAGGCTAAACTGACTGGCCTTAAACTTCGACCATGCAAATAATTGTCTCTAACTCACATTTTACAGTGAAGATTTGGTAGTGGGAGCAATTAGGGGACCGTCTACAAATTGATGAAGACGAAAATTATTTTGGCCCACCCAGCTTCAAATAAAGCTTATAATGAAATGAAACTTTCAGCAATGGTTATGCTTAATGTGCATAATATTTACATGAACTTTCATAAACACAGCACAAATATTCGGGAAGATATGAAGGTTTTCTTTAAAAATCCCAAATTTCTCCGCCTGTTTTTTGCTTATAACATACAGAGTTTTCTTTTATATTATACAAAACGTACAGAAAAAGTGACAATATGTTAGAAATATATTGTATAAAAATTTGGAAAAACAATTTTAAATATTACAGGAATTATGTGCATTTTTATTAAATAATTTTTTACTGTGCATGCGCGAAACATAGCGTAATTTTTCTTTCACAAATTTAAAGAGAGATATATAGAGCAACTTATACATAAAATTAAGTTCAATATCTTTAATATTCAGAAAGATATCTACATTACAACGAGAAGAATTTTAGCTCCTACCGAAGAGAAGCTAAAAGATGAGGGGTTGTACACAAATTTATATATTTTAAACTTACGTATGTCTTTCAATAGTTATATTGAATTGTATAGTGATTAGAAATTTTCTGTCTGTAGATCTGTTTACTCGTGCACATGTGAAGGCGATAACTCAAAAACGCAGTAAGGTAGATGTGTGAGTTTTAGTATATGCTAGTTTTGTGTATAATTTTTATTTAGTCAAAGGGAAACTGTCTATTCGTTTGTCCATGTGTATGCGAACACTATAAATCAAAACCAGAACAAGCAAGGTAAATGAAATTTGGTATTTGGTTCTTACGTCAAACTAATTAAACTATAAATTTTTGACTAACTATTGAATTTTGGATCCAGTAGGCTAAATAAAAGAGGTTCAAGATGCATATTCGATTCACTTTCCTATAATACGCAGTTAAACACAAAACACACCGTCTTGTATAAGCATACAAGAAAACTGAGAACTCTCCCGCGGGTTTTGCGATAATCCAATAACGCTGGTCGAATTAAGAAGCAACCTTAAAGGAAGGACGCGAAAATAACAACGGGATCGCTGTACGAAGACATGAAAAGAGAAGAACAAAATGCGGAAAAACTAATTATTCAAAAAAGAGCGTTCTTTCAATCATATGGCATAAACATAATATGACACGTATATAAATAGATCACACACGCATAGAATCATTGGAATAAAAAAGGGATTAAAAAGAGGTTCTCATAAAACCTGCTTCCTTAAATTGTGCAAGGCGAAGCGTGATGCAATGCCTGGTAGCCAGTTATTTAAGATACCTTGCACACTTAAAAAATAAAACGCGCTAACCAAGGTCATTTGCTTTCGAAAAAAACAAAACAAAGGCGGTAAGGCATTCTAGGAAACATTTATTTCCTTTTTTCTTTCTTTCATACAATAGCAAAAATAATAATAAAAAAAACACGTTTCTATTTCACAAAATTCTGATCGTGGAAATCAAAGCACATTTTAGAACCAGACACGTGAGTTGAGACGCTAGCGGAAACGTAATCAGTGTGGTTAAGCGAAGACAAAGCTTATCATCGGTGATAAAAAGAAATTATCGCTGCACACAAGAGGGTATAAACACTTATTGCCGTCTCGCTTTGAATTAAGTCGCGTGCGAAATCTCGGGATATCTATTTTTTTCGTGCAGACATTCAGATAAGGGATCTAATTTTAAATCTCTTCATTTATGTTAATTATCTTTTTTGGACATAATCTGGATTGCGCTAGTTTCTGTTATTTGTTCATTCCAGTTTTTTGTGAACTAGAGCAACAGATTGTGAGTGGTTAAAATGAGACGTATCATTGTGAGAACCGAACCTTATCTATAAAATCAGCATTTTATTGATTGCAGCTAATTATCTTTCAGTTGATAGTATAAGGCTTTTAGATAATTTTATTAAAAATACAATATATGAATTCAATACAAAAGACATTACGATTTAATCGATTTATCAATTCGATTGGAAAAATTATTATTTATATATATTTGGGAGTGATTACGCAATACTTTGGTTTAGTTTTAATAATCGCCTATTTTGAAGCAAAGAGGCGGCTATTAGGGCACGAATCTCGTAATTTTGAACCGTTGTCAGGAGAAAATCGACGAGAACGATAATAGAACAGCCACCCTAATATTCAAACTTTCACACCACACCAGGGGAGGACGTTTCACTGTTTGTGTTAGATATGGCGTGCACCAAGGCTGGTGGATTTCTGTCCGTACCGGGTTTCGAACTCGGAATCCTCCGGCCCGAAGCCGATACATTATTAACAAGCCAGCGTAGCTGTCAATATGCAATGGAAAGCCAATTACATTTGACAAATTTCAGGTTCAACAAAATGCTTGACTTCTTAACGCGAACTTCACATTAAATGCGTAAAATGTGCTCTGAAAAATTTACAGAATCCCAATCCGTTGTTCAGTAATCTACTTATAATGCTACATTTAAATTTGGAAAAATATTAGTTTAGCATTACAACTTAATCAGTCGTTATTTGTGAAAACAGCTATGTCTCAAAATGCGTATTTCGAAGTTGGTTTCCAATCGAATAACTATGTTCAATTATTGGATACTCATTGTTACAGACTTAACCCTTTCGGCCCTAATGGGCATATAAGGCAATGCTGAAAGTCAATGCTAATATATCAAAAAGTGATTGAGAATAAAAGCATAGAACTTATTTTACGTTTTGCGACATTTATTCATTCAACCAGGAGAGTCAGATCAACCCCTTTTGACAAAGCGTTTTTGTGTGTTACGAAATTGCAAGAGAAAATTTCATTACCCATATATGTAACGATTTCCAGTAAAGATATGTGTAAAAATCTTTTTTGATTACTTCCATGTATCAATGGCAAAAATAATATAAATTGTCTGTATGAATTTAAACAAGTTTTAAACCTTTCAGGGGCGGTGGTTACATTCTAAACCACTTCTTTCAGAATAATTTTAGGCGGGCGGCGATATTAGAGTGGGCTAATGCTGGTTAAAATAATTATCATCCAGAAAAAAATTGTCTCTTAAAGGTAAGCTGTCGTAGGTCCAATTTTGCTAATTTTGGAGTTTCTGTCGTGTTTTGATTATCTCGATAACATTTTCAGATGGATAATGAGCCGTGTAGCTGTAGGTGAAAAAAATACAAAATAATGTGTGTGATAATAATCTCTCTCAAAAAATAAAAGACAGCATGCTATGCATTATACTCTGAAACTTCTTTTGGCTCTCCTGTAAAATTTTAAAATTGGTATTTAGGGTAGCTTACCTCTGATGTATAGAAATAGACCATGAAATTTCACAAGTACTTTTCTTATTAAGAAATTATGATTTTAGGAAACAAATTATTGGTTTGATTTCATTATAAAAGTATGCAGGCCTTTCAAAAATATTCAGCAGTGAAGCAGTTGAACAAAGAATTGGATACTCGGGCTACTTACGCTGAAGAAAAAATAATTCTATCTTTTTCAGAAATATTGTAATCTTCTTCTGAATAAAAAGATATTTTCATGTCATGAGAAATCATAATGTAAGATCAGAATTAAAATCAACACTAGAAGAATTTATCTGGAACAAATGATTAAAAATTTAAAAAAAATAAATAAATATGTAGCAGACATGTGGGGAACCAAATAAATCTTACTTTTGTGGCTTGTGCTGCCATCTCTTGAATTATTTATTCAACTCTTATTGAAAAAAGATAACTCTCTTTTGGAGTTCGTGGCGTCATCTATTGTCTGCGATTTGTAATAATAAAACATTCTGTGTGTTTAAACGCGTATGCGTTTTGTACTCTATAACAGACATTATTACACTTAAAGGAAACAAAATTTGATATAGATTTACTGTGAAAGACAATATAATTCGTGTAGTAAGAAGTCAGTAGAATTGTTTTTGGAAATTTTTATTTAACCTAAAATCATTCGAAATTTCAGAACTTTTAACGATTTTTCGTCAATTAAATGTGAAAGAAATATCTTGCGAAATATATTTTTAAATCGTCTTATGATTTAAAAAAAATCTGTGACGTTGATTAGGCAGTCTTAATATTTATTCTGTATCTTTAATAGTTCTTAAAACTTTATTCCTTATTATAAACTAGCCTCCTTCGGCGACCAGCTTGTTCGCCGGGGATATGATTTCAATTGAATCTTTTATCATTTTATATTCATGGCTGCTTTAACAACGTAATTTTAAACTTCAGATTGTTGTAGATATTTAACTCATTTTCTTTTAGTGGCCTTGCACCTGTTCTGTTAAGTGTCTACATAAATGTCCCTAATGGAGTCAAATAACTGACGATGCCATGTGACATCTACTAGTAATTGCACGTTGCCGGCGTCATCTTCACTTTCTTATTTCTCTTGCAAAATATGCATTCGATTTCAACATTAAAATGACGCAGCACATTTTATGGCCAGCGGCATGTTAGCTGAATTAAAACATGCCAACCATAATCATAAGCATAAACATAGCATTTATAATCATAAAAATTTTGATGAAATAAATATGAAAGAAAATGTAGTAAGATACTACCTCAACTTTCAAAAATGAAAGAGGAACACGCAATTAATTTTTTGTTTAAACGATGTAAACGATTTGAATTGCGTTGCAACAATGAAAAGTATTGTTGTAAATTATGCCAAAAATACTTTTAAAAATTTATTAAAATTAGAGAAAAATTATTGGCAACTTAATTGATATCATTGAAAAGATATTTTTTTGCACTTTAAGATGATGTAAAGATGATTTTTGTTCTGCAATCTGTTCGGGAGTTATTAAGGAAAAACGCCGAAATTTTGCTTAATTTTTAATTAATTAAAATTGTAATTAAATTTTTAAAAAATGGCTTCGAGATGCACATTCACACCCTCCAAAGTATGTTTTTGCCAAATTTCGTAGCTCTAGGTCCAGAGGTCTGCCCTGTAGAGCGTCAACACGCAGACACACACACAGACATACACACAGACACACACACAGACATACACACAGACATACACACAGACATACACACAGATACACACACATTTTCCTTTATTATTAGTAGATATGCATTTTGTGACAATATTTTCAATTATTATAACAACTGATTTTCTGATTAATGCTGCAAATCGGCTGTGTATAAATGCTTTAAACTTTTTCTTTCTGATTGCTTAGTGTGGCTGTGCAAAATTTGTTAATTGATGTTGTATTTATTTTTTATTAACAGTAATTAAAATTACATTTAAAAAATTATTTTTATTTTTGTGCCTTTTTTTCGTAGATTTGTTAATTTTTATAAATCATTGATTGTTCGTTTGTTTATCAGTACGTTATTTTCACAGCAAAGCCAGATTGCTTTTAGTGTGATCAGTTTCAAAAGAAAATTATTTTAGCAATTCGTCCTGTCCTTTCCGAGATTAAAATTTCGGACATAAAACACCAGATACATCCAAATTTTCATAACATTTCTAATTAAAAAAATTGAGGTATAATAAAAGCAATGCTGATCGGCGAGCCACCGAAGGCAAAGTGCATAACAGACCTGGTAAGTGAATATATAACCAAATGTTGTCTCTGGTCAGTCGCATTTATCAGCAGACATAAGCACTGCTTTTCTAGTTAATGCTCTAAAGTCAATAGGTTGAGCTAGTTCTCCTGGGTGTTGAATGAATGAAAGCACTTGTTTCTAGCGCTAAGTTCCTATTTTTGAAATTCAAAAAAAATTCGTCTTTTGTATTTCATAAATGCAACATAATTAAAGGATGGTGTAGACTTTCATAAATGCAATCGTGTGATGGATCACATAGCAACAAAGAGGGGAAAAAATCGTTGGTTGAAAATTACAACTAACACTGCTATATATATATATATGTAATATTTTAATTTCTTAACTTGCTGTAATTATTTTAAACGATACCTCATTTTTAATTACTTCCACTTTCATCGTAATAAGCGTACTTTCACTTCCACTTCGAGTCACGGGTCTTTCGGGAAAATCCCCTTCTTCCACTATGTAACCACCTTTCTGCGCATTGTTAACTGCCCTTTTTTGCTCTGACTTGAACTGCCAAGCGACACACGGCCGGTGTTGCTCGTCAGTATGATCATGGCGGGGACTTGTAGAAATGATCCATGATAAAATCATTTAAGCATCTTTGTGGTACTTCAATAAAGAAGAGATTTCGTTAATCGTCTATGAAAAATTCTTGCAATGCCTCTACAAACACCCAAAATTTGAAGAACTTCACATAAAGTCGACTGGATCCATATTGGAGCATGGAAACCCCGTGCATGGATTTCGGATTTCGGAGCCGCCATCAGCCACACCTACTCAACAACAACGAGAGTACATTTTTCAGGCTGAAGATGAATTTTAGCAGCTTTCGAGTGTTTCATACGGATGTCATCAGACCATAGTTCAAATACCCACATCGTGTTATATTCCCTACAAAATTTCTACCACACCAGGATCATCACTCGTCGCTTATGTAGGTTCTGATTTCAAGTGTTGTGCAACTCATTCATCTTCCAAGTTATTTCAATGCCATCAGCTTCAAGTATTTAATTCATCTACTTCACCATATCGTCAAAAATGAATTCAAGTGGTGTTCTACAATGTGCTAACGTTTCGGTATCGCTGTGGATTAAATTTTGTTAAATGCTTCAACGAAAATAGCGAAGTTACGTATTTCTTTCATAAATAAAGTGCACAAAAAATGCAGCTGCTGTGAAGGGGGGGGAAATAATAACAAAGTATCATGATCTTCAATGTTTTTAAAATGTTTGGTTTTATTTTAAATTGATTTTCATTTATGTAACATAGTTTGAAAAATATTTAAATTGGTTTGGTAATACTGATCAGTATATTTTTGGTAAATTATGAAATATATTCTTTTGAAATATTAATTTGAATTTATTTAGTATCATTCTATTTTTTGAGTGTGTTGTTTATGTTTCATGCATAATTATTTCTGAATTTTAGTATTTGCATTTTCATGAAATTATACTGAAAAATAATATTATTCTGTGTATTTAATTGCAGTATTAAAGTAAATAGTTTAACATGTACTTATTTTAAAATTCCCTTAAATTTAAAATTGTTTTCCCTAACTTGTGTTAAATTTTTTCCTGCATGAATTTAAGATCTGGTAAAATAGTTAAAATGAATGTGACAAAACAAATGCTAAACCAGATGAATCTGGTATTGTAATGCAGGCTACTAATTCTGTCAATATCATTCCTTTTGACCCGAACAACTCTATGAATGTAAATTCTTGGCTTAAATACTTCAATGATAAATGTCAAGAGTATAACTTGGATGATAAATGTCAAGAGTATAACTTGGATGATAAATGGAAATTAAACAACATAACCGCATACTTAAAAAACAGTGCCTTAACTGAATATGTCAATTCCTACGATACAATTAAAACTTGGGAGGAATTCGTTTCCTTTTTAACTGAAAGGTACATCTCCCCTATTGGTCAAAATAGTTATTATGAACCTGTTAACGAAGCTCGTAATTTGGCTTTACAAAGAACAATAGATTACCATAACAAAAACAAAATAAGATCTGATGCACGTTTTGTTGACAAGAAATTTAACCCAGGTGATCTTGTTGTTTATGAAGAATTCCATTATCCCAATACTAGAAAATTAAGTCCTCCTTTTTCTGGCCCATATGAAATTATTAAACAATGTTCTGAAGTAACTTATGAAATTAATAAACCAAATCCTTTAACAAAACAAGCCACACAAATTGTGCATATTTCTAAATTAAGATGTTTTCATTCACCAGATAAACTTAAATTAAGTCATGAATAATAAATTAACTACATGAAAAAAAAAGCTTGTCTTGCCTTTATATTTCTGTCCCTTTTGGTAAGAGTCAGTCCGTTCAAAAATCATTTCCCCACGGAGGGCTGAGTCTTACATATTTTCTTCTTTGGTGTTTCCCAAAGAACAAAACGATGATAAATGAAATGAGACTTACTGTTTTAAAAACAGCGCTTAACAATATTGTGTTTTGTTTTGTGCATTGTCTCTCTCTCTCTGGGAGAATGCATGAAACAGATCACAAAGACCTTGTCCCTTTTTTTGCCCAGACTTGGTGATACTCCCAGTTGCTTAGGCAACATCGTCAAGATTTAAAAAAAATACTTTTGTCACTGATGTTAAACTCAATGAAATGTCACTGACATCAAACATTAGTATATTCTTATTTTTCTATTTGAAACATATTTGTATTTTTATTTATCAATGTTTTTTCATACAATTTTAGATGCATATACAATTGAACATTTACATTAAATTATTTTTCATATAAACAAATCAGTAGTTCAACTACTATTGAAAGAACTTTTATTTGAAGAACTTTTCATCAC
>BGPR01000251.1:106350-203871 GCA_013235015.1 Araneus ventricosus
CTTTATTTAAATTTTGGTATAGATAATTGAAAAGTAAGTATTAAAACAAGCAGAAAATCCTATTGTAATTATTTTCTACTGATTTGTGAATTATTCATATATATATTTTAATTATATGTAAAAAGAATTTGCATGTATTAATTAATTTGGATCTCTAACTTGAACACACACACAGTTTAAGTTAACATATATGTTTGTATTAAATACTATACTTAAATAAATTTAAATTTAAAAAAATCTGATTTAAAGAAAAAAAATCCGATATCTTTATTTTTTTAAAAAAATCATGATTTTTATCAACCCTGGTTTGGAGTAATTTATAACTTAGAAAGTCTTAGCAAAAAAAAATTAAATAAAATTATTCTTCAAAATGATTGCGAATTATTTCAAAACACGCATTTAGTATAGTATGTGTTTTAATATAAAAATAAATTATTATTTAAGGTAAAATGATTTTTTTATATGCATTTCATTAGGTATTTAAGTTATATTTGGGAATCTGTAAACATTTGTAAATAAAAATCCACATTCAACGAACGAAACTCCGTATTTCTCAATAGCAGACTTAGGGAGCGAGTGGCTGTTACCCCCAAAATGGCGGACGATTGAACGTGTCGCTACTTAAGAGACGTATTCAGGGCTTTAACGGGGACACGGGGCGGCGTTCTGTCTATAAGCAGACTTAATTCCAATAAATATATACAATAAAAACATATTTTAAAAGACACGCTTATTATTTGACTAAAAAGTAGAAATATCTTCTATATTTTAATGATTTTCTACTTTTTAGCTTTTAATTGATAATTCATTATTATAAATGCCACGGCATCTTGAGATAATTTTTTTCAAATTTGCTACCAGGTGGAGCCACTCGTATGAAATCAAAATTTAATCAAACTAATCGATTCATTGATAAATAAATTCTATAAAATTAAAATAATGCATTGTCATCGAAAATAAAAAAAATTCAAAACTAGCACATCAGGATGGATGGCAAAATTCCGTCCTTACGAACAGGAAACAAGCGAAGTTAATGAAAGTGCTTAAGAATGAAAATAATAACAATAAAATTGTAGGTACGTATCCCAAATTTTAGCCGAAATCTATGGACGGAATGTCTTTCAGTCTGTTCTTCTGCCCGTATGCTTGTTAACATGATAACTCACAAACACAATTATTTAGGTGCATGTAATTTCGTATATGGTCTTATCATCAGAATTGTAAACCTGTGTTAAATCTTGAAATATTCATTGACTGCCTATCAGTCTGTGTATTTGTATGTCCTGTCTATTGTATGTGAACAAGATAACTCAAAAACACAAACGAGTTAGATGAATGAAATTAGATATGTGGTTTTGACATTAAAATTGTAATTTCTGTCAAATTTTGGATCCATTCAATGAAGGAGAAGAGGTAAAAAAAAAGATATTCGATTTTCTTCGGTATAAAGCAAATCTGGACACAAAACGCATGATATAGTGGAAATAAGGTACTTTTAGGTAAGGTAAGGTTTATTTTCGGAACGCTTTAGTGCGGAAAAGTTGCCTATTGTAATAAGAAGGAAAACGGCATAAAAAAATTAAAATCGGTTAACATCTTTCGTTCGCGCATCGTACTTAAAATTAATGAAAAACTGCAAAATCGCGCCTTTTTTGTAAATTTTAAAGTTAGTTAAAACTTTTAAAATAAACACGCTTTAGTTTTTATGCTTGTTTTATGGTTTAAATAACCTAAATAAATTAAATTCTGATCAATAATCTAATTTTTTCCGTTCGCGCAACGTCTCAGAAAAAACAGAAATATACCAATTTTTCGAAATTTTCACTGTGCAACTCTTCGCTTGTTCTGCAAGAACAAAACGACCCAGAACTCACCACGTGGAGGTGGTTGTGGTATTGTTGGGTGTGGTATTTACATTATATTTACAACTATTTACTAAGATTTTCCATAGAGTAGGATTTTTTGGCTTATTGTGCTTTTTACTTTTTCTTTTTTATATCTACTACACATTTAAAGTCTGATTTTTTGGAGAAATTAGGCATAATAGATCTAGACTTCAGTGTTGCTCGGATATAGTCATCTCTAGCTTCATGTCCACATACTTTATTTGAGGCCTCTGTCACAAAGTTTGATGCACCTCTCCACAGCCTGGGTGTGATAGGGAAACTTTTGTATTTCTCTGATGGGCGTAGTTTCAGAATTGATGAGTGATTTAATATCATCTTCACTTAGATCCCGCAGCATTGGCGGAGGATACACCACACAAGAATTCCAATTAATAATTTCAATGTAATCGGAAGCTTGAAAGTTTATCTTCGGTGGTACGAAATTTCTAACAGTCTTCTTCTTTGGGACGATTTGTCTTGCTTTTAAGATCCTTCTGTGACCGAGCTCCCAAATATGTTCTCTTTCATCGACAAGCATTGCCAACAGAACATTCTCTGCGTGCGCAAAGAACGCATTTGGTTGTATTATTGGATCGACAACTTGAAGTAATTCGTCGGATAAATACCGTGATGTTTGGATTGCTTGAAAGACATGTTTTGGTCTGTCAGTAAAATATTTGCTCTTTTTTATAGCAAACCACACAAGCATGTATGGTTTTAAGATGAAGCCTGAAGCCAACAATTTCTGTTAAGTTTCCGGATGGATCTGATGAACTTATATACAATCTGAGGACTCGGTTGGCCGCAGTAGCCATCTGGAATGGAACAAAGGATCAGGGTCCCGATTTGCCAAGTCGTCTTGACAACTTCCCAAGGGATTGCATTTGAAATGTCCAACAAATACTGTTGGTCTTTGCTCAGCAAATTCCTGTCTATATTAGGAATCGAACAATCTACGGGTTCATAATCGATCACAGGGAGTTTTTCACAGCAAATGAGCTGCTGCCCGATTGGTACACTAAAAGATTTAGGCCCTGTAGTTTGACCGTCAATATGTTGGAAAATGTGACGAAATGGAATCTCATTAAAATGCAGGAGGCATATGCTCAACTGAGCGGGCGTCCTACATGATTTTCTATTCGGTGGATGACACCGTTCTTCCATCCAGTGTTGGTTAAGTACCTTCACACCGTACTACTTCTAGTTTTCTCATTCATCATTAGCTAATATTTTTAGAATAAACATTAAACAAAACAATACTACACAATGCACAGCACAGACTCACAGCACACACGTCACACACAGCACCAAAGCACATGTAACAGACAAAGAAAGACTGAAGTGGAGGGTGGTGGCGACTGGCGAGTAGAAGCCTGCGTTGGTGGGGGTGGGGTGCGGCAGAGTAGGTAGGGAGGGACCACGCCACGGTTCAATCTAGTTCAAACCAGTTCAATTTAATTCAAGTGAGTTCTGGTTCGTTTCGTTACATAATAAAAATTGCGAAAAATTGGTATATTTCTGTTTTTTCTAAGACGTTGCGCGAACGGAAAAAAATTAGATTATTGATCACAATTTAATTTATTTAGGTTATTTAAACCATACAACAAGCATAAAAAGCTAAAGTGTGTTTATTTTAAATGTTTTAACTAACTTAAAAAATTCTAAAAAAGGCGTGATTTTTGCAATTTTTCATTAACTTTAAGTACGATGCGCGAACGGAAGATGTTAACCAATTTAAATTTTTTTAATGCCGTTTTTCTTCTTATTACAATAGGCAACTTTTCCACACTAAAGCGTTCCGAAAAAAAAATATTCATTTTTTTCGACCCACCCTAGTACCTAAGGGAAGAAATACGACCACTCTTATCTGAAATTGAAATTGTGATGATTGTAATAGAGTTGAAGAAATATAAAAATGTAGTTATTTGTGCTATCTATCCTCTAAGTTTGTAAAATATTTTTTTTCACTTTTGGTTTCCCTTTCAACTCTAAAATTTCCCAAAAGACGTTTTTTAAAATTAATATGAGCAGTGAAAACAATTCGGCCACTTTCCTATTTTTATAAATCAAGAGCATTCCAAAATGTTAACAAAAATTCAAACGCACAAAAAGTTTGAAATCATCGCCTGAATATCCAACGAACTCACATAAAAGTCTCGTGGGTCTTCTAAGAACTTTGCGTTACTGTGTACGACCCACACGTGTTTCGTCGATAGATTGTCCTTAAACAAAACACATGCGAATACCCAAAACATCGTCCATTTCACAAATCAAATAGACAAGCTCTGTATTGTCACAATCTCAATTTTTTTTCTTCATATTCTGACCTTGCTCTGAAAAGCCTCTCTCTATCTTTGTAAATTTGTAGTTGGCAATAACTTTATTTACCTCCACTTTCAGCCCAAGATGGGGTCGTGGAGGCCCAGTGATTAGGTTTCGGCTTCAGGACTGGAGGGCTCCAGGCTCGAAACCATTTTCCACCAAAGATTCGTCATGTTTGCAGACCTGGTGTGGTGCGGAAGCTTGGAGAGCTTGGTGCCCGCTCAGGCAACCTCCTCATGAACTGACTAGTGTTCAGAATTACGAGATAGGTTCCAAAATGGCCCTTGTGTTGCTTCAGAAACGGGACGTTAATATAACTATAATAAAACTAAATCCCGCTCGAGATTCGTCCCGCGGCTCTTCCTTCAAACTAATTCCGAAGAGAATCCTTTCGTCCAAATTGCTAAATAAATATTTTTTGTCTTCAAAGATCCGTTTATTATTTGATTTCGATATTGCTATTAAAAACTTTTCAAATATTTCATTTCTGATCTTTCATACAACCCTTGTTGATCGATTAGTGCTAACAAGTACTGACGAATGCTTCATATTTTTTGTTTCGTGTTTGACACATGTAAGTAGTAGGCCTTCTAAATTTTTATTTTGATAAGATATAAGTGTTTTTGTCAGTTTTTTACTATGTTTGTAATATTTATTTGCTATAATTTTTTTTCAGGAGACGTTAAATAAATGTGATGTTTTAAACTTCTTCCTCAATGGGAAAAGATCCTCATAAGTCTGTGATGTTGCTTGGTAATGGAGATGAGATCAAAACCTTATCAATATCTCATTCACCAAACTTCCACACTAGAAGCACAAGAGAATGATCGACCCATAATCTATTTAAGGGTTAAGCCTCTGTACAGGACGAATCTAAGATCCATAATCGAATCTCAAATCCAGGGTACTGTACCCACAAAGTTGCATGACAGCTTAAGTTTACATAAAATGCAGATTTAATATACATCAAGCTCTTTGTGCGTGCCTGATATTCAGCATAATCGAGTCTAGAATCCATGATATTGTGATGACGAGGTCGCATAGCAGCTGAAATCTATTTTTAAAGTAACATTTTGAGGAAAATATTCAAAAGTACGAGTACATTTTTGGTTTCTGAAAACTGATGCACACAGGAATTATTATTTCATTTAAACTGTAAGAGTTAAATTATTCTTAGTCTTAATTATAAAACGTTTAAATTTTCTGTCCGTTAAAATTATTATTAAAGATTTATCAGCAAAATAATTTTTTTTGAAAAGAAAGTTATATGCAATGATAGAAAAGAATTACCTAAATTTCAAATCACTGTATGCATGCTTTTGTTCTTAACATTATGTAATTAAACTTCCTCATTTCCAAAAATAAAGTTTTAGAAATTAATTTATGATTCCAAAAACTTAAATTTCAAAAACTCTTCTGAATTCACTATTTTACTCACTAATGATTGCCTACGCTACCAGAAAGTGCTTTAACATTGCCTTAGCACTAAAATATTCCCTTTGTTTAATGGTACTTATAAAATCGAATATCTCCTGCCTTAATTTTACGCTTTTAAAAACCTTCCCTTAGAAGTTTAATGAAAGTAAAAAATAGGCTAATAAGGAAAGGTGTTCTTCTCTGTGCCAAAGAAAACTCTAATAACGGCAGCAGATTAACATTTAAAAAATATTCCCCTTCATTTATTCAACTCGTCTGTTGTAGTTTTTTTTATTATTGTTCTTTCCTCTTATTACGATCTTTGCAGTAGCTGCATATTCTTTTAATCCTACTTGTGGTAGATCTGAATGCAATTATTTATGCAAAATGATAAATATTAATGAGAAACTCAAAGAAAAGGTAATGTTCAGCAGTAACCACGTGCTCATGTTGCTAATGACCATGAATCTACATCTGTTCCCTGACCGTGCAGGAAATCTTATTTCTATTCGCTGCTGCCTGCCCCCATCTTTTTTCTTTTCAGTAAAAAAATATTTATAATTTAGCATGAGAAATGCTGTTTGAAATTAGAGTCATCCGTTATTCGGTTTAAATGTTATTAATTTCGAAACATTAAGAAATCTCTTTCAGCATTAATCTATTTTTAAGCTGGCTCAAATCTAAAATGCTGTTGTTTTATTTTTTAATCTTACTGATGAATTTAGAGTTATGCCGCAAATAAGTATTCAGTAGCGATGCTGTAAAGAATATTTATACCTGAAAGCTTAAAAACAGGAAGTGGTTCTTGGCAATATTAAAAATTTCATATTTGATATGTATATTATAAATTCTATTTATTTTTAAACTAACAGAATTTGAAACATTTGTTTATTTTTTATCTCTTAGCGTATCTGATTCGTGCATCAATTACAAAATTTTCGATATTTAAATTTGTAATTAAGTAAGGTACTAATTAATTTACAAGACAAAATCACTTGTACACTTCTAAGTATTTTAGGTGCCCTCTACATTCTTATATGAATTGAAATAAAAATCAATGTTCCAGATAGGATTTGTCATCCTATTAGAAAGTTCAATAAATTCGTATGTCGAAAGGTTAAAGATAAAGGAATCTATCCCTTAAAAGAGAGAGAATAGTTAGTTCGAATTATGTGCATAGAGTACGAAATATGCGAAGACTTAATGGTTAAGTCTTCACGTTATAAGTTAATTTTAGTTATATTAACATTTTTGAAACTTCAAGAAAGCCCTAGACAGATAGATAAGAAGTACTACATCTGAGCCAACACTCCACTCTCCAGCTTTCTGCACCATGCCGGCATGAGATTTCACCCACAATACCAGATCTAATGTGCACTATGCCCATGCTGCATCTTTGATAGAAACGGGTTCCGAACCCGTTATCCTCTTATCCGGAATACCAGAACTTAATACCAAGCCATTGATGGCCATAAATAATCATACTCATTTTTAAAAATCTATTTCAGAATTTTTAATTTTGCAAAATCTCTCTCCAAGCACAAGCTTCATTGGCGCACACTATGTGCAGATAAAATTCTTATTGTCATGAAACAGAGATAAATAAAATATTTGTTGTGCAATAAAACTTGTATAGCATTTAATTTTCTTGTAAGCGTGATTAGCAATAAAAAAGAAAAAAAGACTGTAATTAAATAGAAAAAAATAATATACAATGAAGCTGATGAACTTATCACAAAAATAACACATTTAAAAATGTGTAATTTAAAAAACACAAAAAACGAAAGAAAAAAATGTATTTCTTATTAAATGTGTAAGGATCAGGAATGGCGCTAGAGTTTGCCCGACAGGGGGCACGACTTGCTGTACGGGGGGGACGAGTGTAATGAAATTTATCTCAAATTTTCGCCAGATTATTATTTATTTACTTCAGTTGAATACCCCGCACAAAAATTTTCCCCGATGGGGTTGCAGAGCATCCCCGACGGGTTCCCCTCTGGTGCCATCCCTGGTACGGATGAATAAATTTGAAAATATTTGTGCAACTGTTTTTTTAATTCCATTAACTACAAAGAGTATGATGAATTTAAAATATCTTCTCTAAAGGTAATAATTAAATTTGTTTAGAAGTGGTATAAAGGATTAATTATTAAAATAAAAGGAACCATTAACTTACTTTGCTAAAAATGATGTTGCAAGCTATGCTTTATTATTATTTGGAACAGTAGAATAAAGAAAAAAAATTAATTTACGCAGTAGTTTTATATTATTTACCTATGAAGGAAGAAAAAATTGTTTTAAAGAATTAAAACTACCCTGAATTCTAACAAAACAAAAAAATTAAACCCTCAACAATAACAACAATATGAACTAATAAAAACAAAGCGAAAAATGTTCTAACAAAAATTTTGAAAATCATAAGATAATTTTATGAATATTTCCTAAAATATGCATAATTATTCAATTATTTTCCAAGAGACAACACTCAGAATCTTTTTTGAAATAACTTATCACCAAAGCTGTTTAAGAAACAAAGCAATCATTCAATTCTGGGTTCTTCAACCGAACTGCAACTTATTTGGGAGTCGCATCAAAAGCTCTTAGTAAGCATTAAAGAGAAAATATGAAAAATGTGCTTTTTTTCTCAAGTTTCATCCATAACGGTTTCGAATGAGATAACTCTGGAACCCAAATCCCTATTATTTCCTATCCATTTTGAAGAATAGTTTTCTTTGGAGAAGCATAGCTTGGTTTGCAGTAAAAATCGTTCACCATATCACTTGGTTCTAAAGAAAAGAAACTTCAACTATCGTTTGCAAAGAGGAGAAGAAAAAAAAGCAAAGAAAGGAATAATATTCATGTTGCTGACACACGCAAGAATTGAGCAATTGATTTCAGTTCCCTCTTTGCCGAAAAATGTCATAAAAGTAGCGGTTTCTGTATTGCGATTTTATGTATCTTTCTTGTTCTGCACATATCTTGTCTTTTATAGGAATTGTTTAGAATCACTGTATACATACGCGGGAAAGAATAGACATTTATATTTATCAAAGACAAGAAGAAGGAATGAAATATAACCATGTCCGATGCTATTTCCGGAGAAATAGTGAAACTGATAAATAGAAGAAAAGTGAGAAAAACTTTTGTGTCGATGCTTCATGTTTTGGAGGAAAAAATTTATTCCAGAGGTTTTATGCCTTTATGGAAATCAGTATGTGATGTATAAATGAATTTTTATTGATTGTGTAATTTGATAAAATACAAGATATTACATAAAAGATCAGGGTAATAACTTTAGGTTTTTTCCGGCTGACTGAAATTTCTTATTATGATGGAAATAAGTTTGGATAAATTTCCAAAAATATCTTCATGAAGTAACTGGGAAGAATATACATTCTGATCGAATTCTAAATAAGATTAATGCAAAAAAGTGATTTAATGAGAAATTTATTTACTTATTAACGTTAAAAGATAAAATACTACGCCATTTTATTCCAAAAACATGTAGCTAATATTGTATAAAGCGATATTCAATCCTTTTAATTTGCATTGATTTTTATCAAAGTTTCGACAAAATATACATGAAAATATTGAACAGCTTTTATTGTTGCAAAAAAAGAGTTTTTTCATGAAATTTTACACTCTAAATAGCTTCTGAAAATGATCCCAAAACCAAATACTTTTTAAATGAAATTAATTCTTGTATAAGATACGGTACGCTTCATTTCTTATTTCACATTTTCGTCCGTGATTTAAATGCGATTATCTTTAAAACTAACAAAAAATGTTCTTTAAAGAAAAATAATCGCTTATCATCAAAATAAAAATTAGAAATCGCGTTTTTTGAGGAAGTTCAAAGTTCTCTCAATGTGCCGTAAATAGAACATAAATCATCATTTTGGTCTAACTGATTACGATCGTAGTTGCTCCAATGCCACTTGGTCTAACAGAGTGATGGCGAATCTTTTTGAGAAGTGGGTTAAATTTCGTTCATTTTTTTAAATACTAGCCTATGGGTCATTAAGTTAGTAGCGTCACTTCGAAACAGGAGAGGAGGGGAGAGTGTTTTTAAAAGGTTACCAATAATTTGGAAAAACCGAAAATTTATTAACAGTGAAACTTGACAGTTGGTCTTTTTCTTTTGTCCCCATTTTTAAAATCGTCTAAACAAATTTACATTTACTTTTGTTGAGCAAAATTTAATAATAAAAAAGTATTATTAAAGTTGAATTATTAAACACTTCTAGACGCGTACGCCAATTAGTTCGACACTGCGCTGTGGTACATCGCCTTTCTACGAATATGAAGTTTAATACCGACTGTCATAAGTCATACACATGTACAGTGGTATGATATAAAATCAGTTAGTCAACGTCCATTTAGAACTTGTTTTTATAAATTCGACGTTAAATTATACTTTAATTTTTAAAGATTTTCGATTGTCTGTTCTCGCTTTTATGATATAAAAATAAGTTTAAAAGAATCAATGCGTGGGTCATTTAAAAAGCCTTCGTGGGTTAGTACCTTCCCCGCGGACATAGGTTGGCTACCACTGGTCGAGCATATCTACCCAAGTCATGGTAAGAGAGGAAACGTGGCATTTCTTGATGGTCAAAGCGACTAGCATTACTTCCCTAGAGTCCTATGTAGAATTCAATTTAGCTCCGATATAGGGGCGGGGAGGTCGGTTGCTTTCTTGGGGGGATTTCGAGGAAACTGACCCACACTTATATCTCGCTTCGAAGAAACCAGTAAAACCTCCAACAACCATCTCACTGCACAAAGGCCGCTTCGGTCCACCAGTTTTTGAATTATGCTGGGTAAGAGCACAGACAGAGTACAAAACGCATATCCTTCTTCCTCCGATTCATATCCCATGCCCTGCCGCAAAATGTGTTCCAGTTAATAAAACAAACACTTTTTTCAATTAAAAAAATCGCTTGTTTCAAACAAATAAGGTTTCCATTTATTAGCATTATATCAGAATGCAGAGAGGGTTTCTTCGAGTTTTGTATAAAATTGACAGGTGATTTCATAAAGTATAAAATCAAATAATAAAACTATCATCCTGATACCACATTTTACTTGTTTGAGATTTACTATGCAGTACAATTTACCCAAGTTTTTACATTTTTTTCCTTCTATGTCATCAAATTTTTCAATTTGAGTTGAATTTTAATAATAATGTCCAAGAAATTAATAATCCGCTTGTTTAACACAATTTAAATACATTATTCCATTTAATTCTGTTATTTCTCTAGTATGTAACTGTTTACGTGAGATATTTTTTCTAAACTGATATTTAATAGGGCTAAATAAAAATATCACTTAAATTTTAAAAAGGGAATTTTTAATACAAAGCTGAGAGTTCAACAATTGACAGCATGTTGCACTGTCTTCTTGCATACAAGTGGCACTGCATAGCTCAAATCAGCTGCTGCGCTAGTAAATTCAACCGAACAAACCAAATAAAAAAAATTTAAAATAAATAATAATAAAATAAATAATAATAAAAAATCAATTAGAAATACGCCTTCACTAGTTTATTAAAAATAACTTTTAAGAATTTTCCTCCTTTTGATATTCATTACTGTCTAATTTATTTATAATATTGTTTTCAGTAGATCGTGATTTTAAGATTCATATTTTATAAGACATTCATATTTTTGAGAAAAATAGTTTTCTACTTTTTTCAATAATAAAAAGCGTGTTTTTAAAAACTTTTATTTTTATTAATTTGTACTTTAAAACCTTCAATATATTTCATAATTCGTTATTATAAATGCTATAGAATCTTAAAATCAATTTCTTTCTCTTATTCTCTACTAGATGTCGCCTCTCATATCTCATATAATTAAGTTCTAAAAATATTAAAATATTGTATTTTCTTCCGGAACACACAGCTGCACAGAATCAGAACTCTAGCAAATCAGGAAGCAAATGGGGAAAATCGACAACAAAATTCCATCTTTACAAACGTGAAAGAAGTCAAGTTAAATAAAACCGTAAGTAAATAAAAGAAGACTCTATTATAATTATTAATTTCTAGATTTGCAATGCATTTCGAAATAAAAATGTTGTCTTGATACTTTATACAAAATATCTTATTAAACGCTATTAATTAAATGTCCACATTTCAAAGAATTTGTCTATTTTTGGAATATGCTACTGTTGAACATTTAAAAGCATATTAAATTCCCCCAAAAAACCTTTTATAATTTTAATTCCCTTTTTCTACTCTTTGGCATTTTTTAACACTTTCTCATTAATTAAGAATTTTTTTTCTTGGAAGGGAACAAATCAGACATTTAAAATATGCATGCCGCGTTTTCCATTTCAAGCGAATTTCCGTTTCTGAGTAATTAACACATTTACAACTTTTAACACTTAAATCGTTATTGAATGCTAAATGCATTCTTTCATTAGTGTTAATCATATCCCTCTCTTGATTTTAATTCAGTGAATAAAAAAAAGACTACTTTTTTTATTTCCCTCTCAATTTTTTTTTACCTCTTGAAGGTTTTTTTTAATGAAAAAGTTCCTCAAAAACTTGCTCATCGGGAATATGAATAATGTAATTAATAAAAACATTAATTATTTCCAGTATTCGTAATTAAGTCCGTTATTACAACGTTTGAATACTAAGATTACATATCAATTAGAGGGTTGCTCTAATAGCCTTTAATAAAAACCTTTTCTGGGGGCAGGTTCGGTCACAGTTATATCTCTTTTTTGTTTCAAAACTGTTAGTTCTTAATTATCTTAAAAAGATTTTTTTCATTGATTTCTTAAAGAAATATTTTTCGTTTCTTAAATGTATATTAATTTTTTTTCAAATTTGTGTTTAATTTTTAATGTAAATCCTTCTAAAGAAATGCAGCTGAAATTTTGGTTCAAATTACTTGAAATGTTTACTCATTAACCCTTCTTCCTGAAATTTCCAGAAATAAGAACTTTTATTTGGAAATAACAATCGTTTTAATTTTCAAAATTTCTAGAAACAGCAGTTAATATAGTTAACTTTTTTAATTTTCTTTAATTGTTTTGTTATCTTTTCAAGGGATATTTTTCATTTTAATAAAATATATTTAACATTAGTATTAATTTCTGTTTCTGCACTTACATATCGCATTTTAAATACTGAACTAAACTATTACAAAAATACCAATTTTAAGTTATTTTTTCAGTTGGGATTCATTTCATTCAATTATGTATTGTGAAAGAATATGCCATTAGTGCTTGGTTAGAAATCTTTAAAAATAATTTAATTTGTATTTGTTAATCATCTGATATATAAAAATCTAATATTATCTCCAGACTTAAAACTCTTTATTTGCTTTTTTTCTCTTTATTTTTTTCCTTTTAAATTTTAGAGACACTGCAGTACACAAAGTATTTTTTATGTAAAGGAATAATTTTAATCTAGAGTGAATTATAGGAAATGTAATATTTTTAAATATATATATATAATAGATAATAATAGCTTTGAACATTTTTAAACCTATTATTACGATATTTGTGTTCTATGGTTACATATGAATTAAAGGAAAGCTTTAATAGCCTTAAATAAAAACCTTTTAAGGCAGATTAAGGAACTGTTTGTTATATTTAATTTTACTTAAAAAATGTGAGGGTTTATATATCCTCGAGACTTTTTTATCAGTTTCTTAACAGAATCGTTGTATCTTTTTCGTTTCTTAAATATACATTTTGCTTCTTATTTTAAATTCATCTTTGAATTTTAATTCAAATTTTCCTAGAAAAATTTGTCGAAATTTTGATTGAAATTAATAGAAAATTTTTGTTAAAAATCACATTTCTTGACATTACAGGAAAACAATATTAAACTAAATTCTTATTTTGAATAAGATAGTTGTTAAATTTTAAGAATTTCTGAAAATAACAACTAATATAATAAACTTTTCTCATTTTCTTAAATAATTTTCTTTCTTGTATCATGGGTATTTCTACTTTTTCTTATACTAAGTATAAAAATCGGAAGTTATTGTAAGGGTGGAAAACTTCAATCCCTGATTTTGATGAATCTCGCTTGGAAATTAATTGATTTTCAATTATAAACGAATTTATAACTTTAATGTTACAAGAGATGTATAGATTTTTGTATTTTCTATAAACTAATTTATAAGTATTATGATGCTGGATTATCATATTCATCAAATTTTATCCTTCAGTGAAACATTTTTAATTCATACGTTACTGGCTTTTTGAAAATTCTTATCATACGGCTATATGCTTAGTTGTTACTGTTTTATATAATAAATATTTAGATTTATCACATAATGATTTTTTAATCCTAACAAGTTATTGGTTCAATATGAATATCAGCTGGTAGAGACAAAAATTTTCTGGTTCAGTACCCGCATTGTCATAATAAGTAGGTCGTTACCTTTGAAGACAGGAAAATTTTCCCACATCAGAAACTTAATATAGTTATTTCTGGGAAGAAACATTTACAGAGTTTCTAATCGGGACAGGGCTTTGTGATGTGGCCTTACACCCATTTAATAAGTCCTGGGTATGGAACTATAGTATTTAAAAGCAATTGGTATGTTTAAAAAAATTAATTTCAATCATCGAAAACCAACATTTTATGAACTAAAACTTTACACTTAAAACGAATTCTGTTTGATTTCACAGAAGTCTTTCTGTAGATACGAGGCGTGCAAAAACACGTATTACATCATTCAGTCACAATGAGCTTAAGGGCACATTTTTGCGTGCTTTTAATTTAAGTTGTCACTGGTTACAGTTTATCTTCCAAAAGAAAGTTCGAAACGAAGTAATTTTGTTGAAAAGTGAACTTGCAGTGAAGAAATTCTGTTTCTCATGTTGTATATGTTTTGAAAATTTAAAATGTACAACTATATTCTTACATTTACTTTTCAATAGGTGGCAGAGTTTCTGTTTACAGTGTTCATTAAATTTCCCATTCCTAATGGTTGAGTAGCACAGCACCCACAGCTCATACTCAGAAGATAAATTTCTACTGGCACAGCATCTGTACCGCCTGTAATGAAAATGATATGAGGTTGCCTCTGAAGAAGTTAAGTAACTTGACAAAATGGGGTACCGGAAAACGTTTATGAAGGCTCTTATAAAATTAGTCTATGTCTTAAATAATTATAACACTTCGATCTTGGCCTCCAAAGACCGTGGGATCCTGAAATTTTGCTAGTCCTCTCACGCTGTAGTTAAATCATTTATCTGAAGAACAACTCTCTTAATTTTAACCTACCTTCGATTGCCAGAGCCGTGTATCATCGAATGAAATGTTCCTGATTTTGGAATAAAAAATTTCTCGAACAGACAACATTTGGAGATTTCATTTGAAACTTGGATTTAAAGTTTTCTAGAAAATATACAAACTTCAATGTTTAAATATACGACCAAGAAATTTTTGATTATCTTCTATAGCTTTCTGAAACTTTCTAAACCTGTTTAGAAGGCATACTTCTTGAAGCTTATCCATCTATGAATCGAACCTCGGCTAGACAAGTTGATAGCTGAAGATCCCTCAGTTGAACCCTAAGCGACGGCTAATAATTTAAATTGTGCCGCTCTTCTTTTTTACATTTCTGTGACTGTTTCTTCAATTTTTCTATGCCCGTAATTATTTCCTTGCATATAGATATGCAATATCGGGAACAAGGGAGGAGAATTTTCAGTTCAGAGACATCTTTTAAATGTTAGTGCTTTTCTAGCAGTTTGACAGTATTTCAATTTAAAAAGAATTTCGAAAAAGAATCATCAAATTGCATGTACTCTCTCTCACGAAGCCAAAATCGAAAGAGAGAAACGCGCTCGCAGCTTTTATGCAATTCGGTAGCAGCCTCGTTTGAAAAGTGAAACTAAAGGAATTGCTAGTTCACCAGTTTTAACGAGGCGTGGGAAATCTAAAGGTTCCTGCGACTCATGAGTTAAAATAAAACTGGTTTTTATCCAATTTTGAAAAGTGGCGTGAAAAAGAATTGTAACATATATATTTGCTTTCACAAGCAGCGTAATGTTTAGAACTGGCATAAAACGTGTTTTTGTTTTCTAATGAACCTCCTACTTTGTTTCGAACTACATTTGCAAATCTGTGCATCTTACAAGCAATTTTTGAAGATTCTTTTTTTTTCTTATTTGAGATTCGTAAACGTTAGATCATGAATAACATTAATAAGTCTTTTAAACACATTTGTATTTCGTAATATCTGCTTTCTTCACTCATTTCAAAAATTTATTTACAGAATTATTCGCGCATTGTTTTTTCATAAGTATAAACATTTAAGTATAGGAAGTATTTCCACAAACAATGGATTTTGAAGTGCATTACTTATTTAATAGGCAGAAAAGACTTACCAAGGTACTTAAGCCATTTGGTTACCTGAATGAATGAAAAATAAAGGTACAGAAGTCCATCAAGTAGTTTCGTCTTTAACAAGAATAATTTTTTTAGGCGTCAGAGAAGCGTGCGTGATTACTCCATGAAGGTTAAAGCGGAAAAGGAGAGAGCGAGTAAGGTTACACAATTGTATACACAGAAAGGTTTCATACAATGTTCGCGCTCTATTACGAGAAAAGTACTTGAGTCAGCAATACTTTTAGTAACTGTCTTTTGTTTAATTTCTTAAAAGTGAAACTGAATAGAAAAATTGATTCGAAATTAATTCAAGCTTGAACTAACTGTGTTAAGCGAACTATTTTAAAGCTTTTAAATATAGTTTGATTCCATTGTTTTCAGCAAAAATGCTTTTTGAGAACTATTCTTCAAAGGTAAATTAAAATGAAACCTCGACAATTGTAGTTAAAATATTATAAATAAATACACATCATGTAATTGCACTGAAACTCTAATTAATGTTACATATTAATACATGTATCAGAAAAGGAAACGAAGGAAAAATAATAAGGAGCATAATTTATGTTTCATCTTTATAAATTGCGGTTTTGGTTAGCTGCTAAACATATGAAATGATATGAGCTGAAATCTACTTACGCAAGCATTTTTAATATTAACTCACAAAATGGCTTTTATCGAAGGATATTAATCATTCTGTTTCACTCGAAGGGAAATTTTAGCTATTTTTATCTTATTTTTTCTCTTTCCGGTATATTTAAGTTTCAGCAACCTCAACTTTATTCAGAAGAAGAAATAAACCTTAGATAATCTTCCATATAATCCTTAACTAAACAAAAAAAAGCAGATCCATGCCGAAAGAAATGATTTAGACCATCTGCAGAATATGGATTCGATATATAAAAAAATCCTGATGGGTATCACCGAAGTCTTAAATCTGAGGAAATATCCTCTAAAAACAAAAGCTTCGCATAATCCCAAAACTTGAAACGCTTGACGAAAAATAAATATTGCAAAAAAAGTAGTCGCCACATCATATTCACTGTCAATTATGCAAGTTTTTCCTACCCAAGAAAGGAGACTTTTATTAGAATAAAAATATTTTCCCTACGTTTTCCCTCAGCCGTCCAATCAGAGCGGCCCAAATTGTTTCAAATTACTAAATCCGGAAGGCTTGTCAAACCCTTCTTCCCTATCATTATCTACCCTCGAATTTCAACACATGTCACAAGGGGGAGGCTCTGCTTCCAACTTTATCTAAGTTGTCTCTTTTAAATTCTTGTCGCACCCCCACCCCCCATTTCTAGGAGGCTCGAAATCAGTTCCCCCCGCCCCCTTTTACAGTCATTAATCACCAAAGTGTCAAACTTTTTTCCCACTTTCTGGGTTACTTCTCATCAGGCCTGCAGCAGGAGAAAGGCGTTTAAATTCCTATCCCTATTGTAATCATCGGGACAACCTTATAGGAAATGCAGTGTAAAAGGATACTTGTGCTGCTTATATGTATCTTCGATATTTATTTTAAGACTTTTTTTATTGCTGATGCTGCTGCTGGTGGTGGCTCGCCTTTTCTTTTCTTCGTAGTCCCCCCGTGCTGCTTTAATTATTCGGAGGTGTACATGTGTAACAGAAGGACATGTGCGTGATCAATCATTCGAGAGAGGTAAACAGACAGAGTGACTCCTTCGGCCTAAGTGCGAAATGTGTTTTAATGGTGCAAGGTGTTAGGTGATTGGGGTGGGACTGTCTAAGCAGAGCCTCAGTGAATGTCATGAAGAACATTGAAGTCCCTAATGCCGCCAAGGAAGAAGTGCTACAATCACATTTTTCAGTAGGGGAAACGGATTGACGCAATTGTCATAGAATTTGCGCTTCATTAAGAGTAATTTTTTTATTTCAATAAGGACTATAATGATTTATAATGAAACTATATATTTCATTTACAAAGGAACAGATGGTATAGAACTTTAAGTATTAGTGGTATCAATATCCATAGACGAGTGAGTGTATCTGATGAAGCACAGTTTTCCGATGATGCAGTGATCTTTATTCTGATAACTAAATGTGACGTGCCTGTTCCTGGCATGTCAGATGCACCCACATGTCCATGATTAAAATCACTGCACCAATAGAAAATTATACTTCGTGACATACACTCAGGAGAATGGGTATCATCATATCAGGAAAATATACGTATACGTATCTGTATTTGAATGAAATGTCAATTCCACAGAAACCTTCTGCCGGCAAGAAACTGAATTCCTGAGCCTGTTTAAAGGAATCCCTGGCACGACGTTACTTATTTCGTCGTTTCTGTTTCATTAAAAGACACCACTAACTGTTTTATGCCACATATTTTTAGACATACACAACCATCTATCTGTATTAAGTAACTGTATTAATGGGTGTAACTGTATTAACCCATTTAATGAATTGAAATGAAAAATCAATCTCAGGCTGTGCTACAAGAACATAAAAGAAACGTTCTAGTTGTGGAATCTAGGAAACCGACACCGACCTAGCCTACTCTGATTGATGTATGACCCGGAGTGGGCTAGTGGTAAAAGAAAATCAGCACGACGAAATATGCCGGAATCACCCGACCACAGAGGGTACTGAGAGTACACCGAAACTCCACGTAGCACTCACATACTAGTGTCTCACGAGAAAACAATTTTTGCTCTCACTGGAAAAAGAACGTGAAACGGAAAACGATGACGAAAATGAAAAAAAAAAATAATTGATAGAATATCATGGAATATTACTCATCAGGGGAGAAATATCCAACTGATATTCGAAAGATGTATTTTTCTGCGTAATAGCAAACTAGTTAACGCTAAAAGAAGCCATTAACCCCTCAAAAAACACCAACCGTAAAAATGGAACAATTCAAGAATAAAACAAAGGAATATGTACACAAAAAACACGAAATATGTAAATATAAACACCGATCCAAAAATCCTAGATTAAAACAAAGAAATATGTATATATAAGCACCGATCGCAAAAATCCTAAATAAAAACAAAGAAATAAGTACAGAAATATATATATATACAAGATAGGAATAAAATAGATAAAATTGACATACCTAAGCAGTTTCATTTAATCAATACAGCTTTACTTTAGCATTTCTATATTTTTGATAACACTAGACATCACAATATGGGGGTACCAGTTTTCAAAACCTTTTGGGTAATGATTGACACACCCTGAGCATCAGAATTTCAGTGACAATAGAAGTTTAATTAGTGCTCTCTTTCTTTACTGCTCGTGCCGAACTCTCATATTGCAACTTTGCATTTAATTGATAGACTTTTGGTTTATTGGAGCTGACATAACTAATTTATAATTTAATTTAGTTACTAATATAGGACTAATTTATTCGGATTGAATGCATTTTGATAAGATAAAGGCAATAAACATTGCTCAATACTTAAAGGTTTAACCATATACCATAGGAAATGCTGTTCTGAAGCAAGATCATTTTATTATCACTAAACTGACGTAGCATGAAATTTTACATTAGTTTCGCAAGATCGCCCTAAAGTTTTAAGTAAATCCTATCCGCAGATACGAATTTTCCATCATAAAAGACCTTGTAAGTCATTCTGAAGAAAATGCAAATGACGCATATCCTTGGAAGAAGTTTCTTAAAGTTTACACAGATCATGAACAGAAGTTTATGAAGTTATCAAAAAAACACTATAATTAATATGTTTAATGTTTCACCAGTAATAGAGATCAAGTAAATTTAAGCTCCAATTTCTAGTTGAATAAGTAAATGCTCGTAACTGATCATAATAGATCAATTTGCAAACGTTACTATAATATTATACTTAATCTGATTTTACGGGCCTTGTTTAATCAAGCAAAAGAAGAAGCCGAAATTAATTTTTTATTCTAGCATCATTCAATGCAGAAAGGGCAATAAAATAATGCCATAGTGAATAATTTCAGTCCCATCTGCAGAATATAAATCACCGTAAATATATCATTCAATACCTGTTGAAATGACAAACTAAAAAATCGAACTAATTAACAAAGTTAATTTATTCAAATCTTTAAATGCTCCCGTTTCGAAAGAACAAGAGTCACTGTCCACCAATCATCGCACTTTATCTATATGGGCGACAAATTTCATTCCAACAGCTGAAAAAAAGTCAAACTTAAATAACCACAAAGGAATTTAACATTTTTACTCATTTTAATCATTAAAATTATTTGAAAAATAATGGTCTACTGGATGAGTCTTAAAATTCAAACCACTGCAAAAGAATTTAACACTTTTAATATTTTAATTATCATGATTAATGATAGATAATAATAATCATAATTAGATAGTTACCTACTGCGTGAATGTTAAGGATCAATTAGTGATGTCAGTGAATTGGCAAAGCAAAAGTGAATATTTGTAATGATGGATTAGAGAATTTTTTCCAGAGTTAAAATGCAAAGTTTCTTCCGTAGCATGAAAGATTGATCTAAAATGTCTGATCATTCATATGGCATTATTGACTTGTTTTTCTGCCTATTTTTGGAGACATTTACAGAAATTTTTAAATTTGCTTCAGTTTTAAGACAATGATAAACGAATGTCTTTTAAAGGAGTTTCCTGTCTGAAGTGTTATAACAAGTGATACAATAATTGTAAATGGAACGAAATATCAATTTGTAGGTGTACTTTTTTTTACAATTTAGTGAACTAACCTTCATTTAGCATCCTAATTGTTATATTAGGAATAATATTTAGATGTATAATAGTATTAGGCTTTTATTATTTAAACAATTTGAACTTATTTTCTTTTTTTCTCAAATTTCTTCCTTCGTTTAAGTATTTGGAAGAAAGTACTGATTCTTGAATTTCAAGTCACAAATCTTTGAGGATGATTAGCCTTGTCAAATATTTAAAAAAATCGAGAGTGATATGTCAAAAAGTGGTTCTAAACAACTTTTTCAGTTCCTGCTGAAATTTTGGTAATGAATATTTATCAGTTTTTTTGTTCAATTACCTAGATTTTATATATGTTGCAGAAGAAAGCGGTATGTTAAGGAAGGTTCGATCGTGTTCCGCATTCAAATATGCAGGCAAAGACTTGTTTATAGTATTGCAATTTTTAGAAAGTGATTATACCCTTCAGATATTTTCAGCTGAGTATACTGGTCACAATTCTAGAATAATGAAGGGACGTTGCATGTCCGTAACATTAAGTCAAATAACTAATTATTTTCCCTCTGGATTATAAATTTATTTCCAATTCGAAAAGTAGAGAAGTGAAGAGGAGAGAGAGTAATCCTTTGTCAAGAATTGTCTACTCACTGATATCCAAGTTTTTCATCAAAGATTTATGGGTAAATATTTTGAATTTCCAATCTCCTGAACCTGTTGGATAATGGCAGGATAAGACATTCAGGATTCAGATTGTCATTTGTCTCACTTTATTATAGTATCCCTTAAGGAAATTTACCGGATTCCACTTATTACCAAATAATAAAATATGTCCTAATGTAGATCACATCCTGGACTTTACACCCGCCCTGAAATACTCCATGCCAGTCATAAAGGAAATTTTATAGTTTAGTTTAGTTAAAGTAAAGTTCCGGTTTGAAGCTACATGAGGGCTATTTTGGAATGGAGTTCACAATTCTGCTCATGTACCTAAAAAGACGAGTACGCAAGCAAAGCCCTCTATTAATTTCCATATCTCACCAGTCAGAGAATATTTAACGTACATTAGGTTATGTACACGGCGGATCTTTGGCGGAATCGAGTCTTGAACCCGAGTCTCTGCCACTAACAGGATCCCTTGCCACTAAGACAAATTTCACACTAACAATGCATTGAGTTGTTACTCCATGGTATAACGATGCTATTCTGAACTACATGGAAATTTCATCTTTCATCGCCATTAAAAAAACAAAATGAACGCCTTTAATAATTACGTTCACAAAGAACCCTTAAAAGCATAGATTTGTAATGTTTCCATAGCTTTTTTTGTCGTCATAAAATTCAACCATTCATCCACTCAACCTTTACGAGACTGAAATAATGTCTATCTGTGAACAAGATAATTCAAAAACAGCAACGAGCTAAACAGGTGAAATTTGTTTTGCAGTCTTTACCATAAAAACAAAGATTTCTATCAAATTTTGGACGAAATCTGTCAAAGGGTAGACTGTTTGTTTGTCCGTGTGTATGAGAATGCGGTCACTCAAAAACACAGCTGGCTAGATTAATGAAATTTGGTCTGTAGCCTTGACATCACAATTGCAAATCTATATCAAATTTTGGGCCCAATCAATGAAAGGAAAATGGTCAAAATGCATTTTCTGTTCAATGCACATACTATGAAGCTAGACACAACGCTCCGTATTGTGCCAGTATAAGATAAAGTTGAAGGGATAACTCCCGCTGGATAATTTATTGAATACTTGTGAAAAACAATTAATTACAATTTTTCACTCTCGTTTCTGCAATTTATACGATTTGGTGCTTTTTAACCAAAAATATTATACTGACTTCCCATCTACAAAAGACCTTACACTTTCCTCCACTCATTATGACATGAAAGAGCACGAAGAGTTTTTTCCATTTATTTCTTAGACCAACTTTCATATTTTCCTCACCATAGTAATCCATTTAGGGACTTCCTCACAATACTTATTGGTTACTCGCTCACGGCTACTCAATCCCTGAACTCAGACAATTATCTCCACCTGTAAAAGATATTAGTAGTAAATTTCCTCTGCTACACATGGCCAATTTACACCTTACCCTTCCTTTCATGTAGATGTGTTCCGCAGAGGAGACGGAAAACGAGTAAAAACTCTATAAAAACTTCCCACCAAACTCTGCGGAGGAGCTCAGAAACTTTGTTACCACAGCTAAATCTCACGCTTGGTCTTAATTACAGAACCTGTTAAAAATACACCTCCTTTTTGCGGGACTAAACCTTATTAGGCACCGGTCTCGTGGAAGTTACGGGCTTGCCTCTAATGAAATAGCTGGCTGCGCAAGTAAGGTAAGTAAAACAAAAGGTTATTTTCTTACAAACCTGTTAATGAGACAGCTACAGAGGAATTTGGGAACCCAAATTACCCACCGTTTCTCTCTCGGTTGAATTATGATAGACATTTTTTTAGTAATGATGAGCGGCGTTCCTGTGTTCGTCTTCTTTGAGAACTCATTTAGTTTTCGGATGTTCTTTGTTGGTATACTTTTATGAATCGGAAATTGAGAATTTCGGTTGATAACTTACTGGAATTAAAAAATAGGTGAAGGCGTGCAAATATATTCTAAGAAATGTTTAGAAATTCTTTCAGAGAACATCAAAAAATAGCATAAAAGTTATCTTGAAATTATTTTTTTGCTAGTTGCTTCCGTCGAAAACTGGTTCTCTTATCATATTAATTTAATTTAATTATGTAAACCAACTTTGAAATTCGTAACTTAATTAATCGTGGGAAGCGAGATCCTGTTTTGACTCGAAATTTCGGTGTTCCGTCTGTTTGTCAGTAAATATTTTTGTTACGCAGTCACGATCAAACGCTTTGTTGCATTTTCTTCGTTTTTGGCATGAATCTTCCTTGAAGTCATTGAAAACGACGTATATGTAAGGATTTTTATTTTTTGATTACATTTAAAGACGGTGGCTGTTTTAATGATTCTGTAAAAATTATGAGGTTTAATGTTGTTTTTATTTTTACTATGCATTTAATTTTTTCTAATTTAAATTATTATAATTACATTATTAAGCTAATATAAAAGTACATATTTAAACTAATTATAACACATAAATGAATAATATAAATTCTACAAAATGATATCTTAAAATAAGTGAGGACACGCTCTTAGGATTTCAGCTAAAATGTTGAATGTATCAAATCTAATGAAAAAACAGTTTTTAAAACAGCTTTATATTTAATTAAACCAGCGGGGGTGTTCTCCCCTAAACTTTCTCGTATACTTCTCAAAAAGGTGTCATTTCCCCTCCCCCCGCCTGGATAAAAAATTCGAACCTACTGTAATCCAGAATGCAATGACTATCAGAAGGCTTTTTATTGTAGATTATAGTGACTGTACACTATTTAGGTGAAGAATCAAATTCAAAGAGATTAATACAGATTAAAACTCAACAATATTTATTCCTCTATCTCACACTAGCAAGCTCTTCTAATGCGAGGCTGTGCACGAAAAGCAAAACAGAGAGAAAATGTCGTCGTTCACTCTCTTCTAGTCGCTGCCCTGAGATTGCTCCCAAAAAACCGAATATGCGATTTCAACTCCTTTTCTTAACCGATTTAAACAAAACTTGAAGACAAATCTACAATTAGGGTTTCAAGACTACATACGAAATTTCAATTATTTAAGTTATTTCTTTTTGAACATATCATCTTCAGAAGTATGCGATTATGCAGACCGACAGACAATCAACCATTTGACGGATGTGGCCCAAAATTTGATACGGATCTACATTCCTGTTGTTAAAACTGTTTTCCAAATTTTATCCATCTAGCTATTTACGTTTTTGAGTTATAGTGTTCACATGAACGCGGACAGACATACTTCTCGTAGACGGATTTTGACCAAAATTAGATAGAAACCTACAATAATTATGTGTTAAGATCACATACCAAATTTCATTTCCGTAGCTCTAATAGTTTTCGAGTTATCGTGTTTACAGACAGACAGACATAATTCCAAAATCGTGTTTTTCGGACTCGGGGAGGTATGAAACGTGTTGATTTGTCAAAATCTCGAGTTCGAAATTTTTGACGATTACGATACTTTCTCTTTGTATACTTCGTATACGAGAAAGTAAAAAGAGCCGAATCAATACAAGTTTCATATTTTAATTTCAATTGATGAAAAAAAAAAGATTTTAGTACAAATAAAAACTGGTGAAACAATGAAAATGACCTTTATTTTATTACATCAAAAAAAGGTAATATTACAAATTATATTTAAGAATAATTTTTAAAAATTATTCTTAAAAGTTAAATTCTTAAGAGTCAAAATTAGAGACAAAATATCATAATAGTATTGTCATTATTAAAAAGCTAACCTATTTTGAAGCTAGCATGCAAAAACTGAGGTTAATTCTTATATAACTTTTTAACAGCGAAAAAACATGCAATTTTAAGATTAGATGAATTATTGAAATTCGGTTTCACTTTCATCATATCAATGAAAAACACTTATTTTTTAAAATTTGTTATTATTAGCGAAAAGTTATTTGTGAACTAAATTCATTCCACTGAAAAGATTTTTTTTTAAATTTTAGAGTGGTGTAAAAATGATATTTTTACATTAATTTTTTCGGAAGATATCGTTGGAAAACAGCAACATTTTATTTAATTTTTAATTAAATAAAAATTCAAAAAATTGGTATGCTTCAAAAAGATGCATGTTTCCACCCTCCAAGAATATGTTTGTGGTATACTTGTTCATCACAGGGCAAGCGGTTTGTCCTGTAGTAGGCCAACAGGAGCACACACACATAGGCAGGCACGCATTTCCTTTTATTATTAGTAGATATATATTTTTTATTTTAAAAATTTCCGACAACACCAAAAGATTTTATGTGTTAGCGTATATGTGTGGTGAAGTTCGACATTAAATTCTTAAACGCAGGGAATGTATATCTAAGCATAAACTAATTGTACATACAACTGAAAAATACATGACGTTTCATTAATGTAAGATGTAAATTCCTTCCATATCTTGAGAGGATTACTGACCCAAAAACTAATTGACAGCATAATTAAGATAAACAATTTCAAAACATCATCGTTGACTAATTTTTTTATATTAGAAAATGCTCTTGCTCTTTAGCATTGATAATACGACGATATGAATGATTCAAGAGAAATAAATGCTATGAATCTCTTATTAATTATATGCCTTTTGTAAAAGACACTTTAGCTTTATTTTATCATTATTATTAGATAATAAATAACTCATAAAATATAATTTCAAGTTTTGCTTTTTTAGAAGATACGATGCCATTTTTTTCTTTTGTCATCAATTGATTAGAATCCGATTCAAAATCTACACTACTAGAGAAAAGGAATCCTTCTGAAAGTATTATTTAAATAAAGCGCTTCATCTCTCTCTATATCCGCATTCAAGAAATTCAATTTCATTATATTTCTTTAATATGCCTAATGTTCGGGCATGAAGAAAGCCATGTGTGACAAAATTATGAAGAAAATTATTCCAAAAGAATACATTGATACTTTATGATAAAAAATAATAATTAGTTTTGTTTAGGGATATCAAAGGGAATAACGATTAGTAAATTCATGTGGGTTTGAAATTGAGCCCCATTTAACATGAAAAAAAAAATTCTAAAAATCACAAGGATTTAAACTCTTTTCGAGCGTGACTGATGAAAAGTTTATTAGGGGTTAGGTATATGAAAGTTAAATAGTATGTTTTAAATTTGTATTAAATCCCAAATTAAGCTTTGATAAGAATATCTCTAACAGAAAGAAAAATGGGAAAAATCCTCAGGGCAATTATCAAACTTTAAACAAAAAACAATTGATTTTTTAAAAATTTGAAACGTTTCATTAATTTGATAGAATTTCATTTAGAGTGGACATAATAACAGGAATTTGAAAAAATAACGCATTATGCTTTTTTCAGACTTAAGCCATTTTGAAGTTTCTCGTTTCCTACGTATAAAAGCAAGCAAAACTTCGACTAATGCCACCTAAATAAATAAATAAGTAAACTGAAAAAATAATCGCTTCTTCGAAGTAGAAGCCGAACTTGCAAGTTAATAAAGAACAAAAGCAAGGGCTTTCTCATCGTTTATAAATACATCCATCGTACTGCACGCTCAACCACCCATGCCTAGCATACACACTTCTTAACACCGATGCAAAATAATAATAATTCCTATTATCGCTTTGACGTTTTGTTGTATAGCGTTGTAACGGCGTCTTAATATCCCTAGCGAGGACCAGTATTAGCAGTTATAAATATCGGTGAAAAAGAAATTAAAGTAGTATTCCAAACACGGGCGCCCCCTTCCCTTTTTCATGCAGAAAGGCGAACCGCGCGCCCTGGCGTCACTGGTAAGAACCGGAAACTTAATTTGCATATAAAGTTATCCATCATTTCCAAATGCAGATACAATTACGAAGACGAATTTGCATAGCATTAATTGGCGAGCTCTGAAGGAACGTTATAGAAGCCGAGCCGGTTGGAGGTACATCGGCGTGAGTCGGATTTTGGGGTTGGAATTACTACAAAGGGGAATACCTCGTTCCGATTGTTGCTTTTCGTTTCATTTCAGAAGACACGCGATTGTTCGATTGCGTATATCATTTATTTTCTGCACAGTTGCGTCCTTTTTTTTTGTTCCTTCTTTCAGCACTCAGAGGGTTTTCCAAATGTAATGCTTACAGTCAGATAAAGAGCAAAAAAGTAAAGAAAACAAAAAGTAGACAATTCTTTATACAACTAAGTTTATTAAAGTTAAAAGGAATGGAAAAGATTATTTTGTTGTTCAGCAAGGAACCAAGACAAAATGTGTCACCGTTTGTTTTCTGTTCTTGTAAGATAACAATTTACAAAATCATTGATTAATAATTTACAAAATCATTGAATTAAAAAGGTGCAATACACATCCCTAATAATATTATTTATTCAAATTTTTTTATTTAAAAACTTTTATGATGGCCTTTACAAAGATAGTTTAAGGTAAAAATCTTGTCATTTGGATCTTTCTTATTTGAGTAAGAGTTAAATTGTGAATAAATCATAATGAATAAATTTCGGCCATTAGAATTTAATTTATAACTTCGAAATAACAAACATGTTTCTGAAAAGCTCCTGTAACGCATACTCTGAAATGTTCTATAGGGTCTTTAAGTTTTTCCAAGTGTTTGGACACTAGTTATATTTGTCACCCAGCAAGAAATCCTTCCTCTCATTTGAATAAATTTCGAATCATCTTCTCTTGGTTATTGCTGCATATTCTCTTAATTAATAGTTGCTTCATTTTCTTATTTTGTAGTTTCGGTTTTTGGGGCAGCGGTAAAATTTTTGTAACGGAAAAGGTGTTGTGAAAACTTTTACCGTCCGATTAGAGGCCGCGAATGGAAGAAACAAGCCTTGGTTCAGCGCCTTTATTCTTAGTGTCTTATTTTGTCATCAAATCAAAATTTACTTTGGGAGGATTTCCCGAACCTACATTTTAGGAACCTACTACCTTGAGATTCTTAAAATCCTAAATGCCGGTTACATATACATTAACTACTTACGTGTTTTTTTTAGAAAAGTAGTTTGAAAAAGTATCGAAAGTTGTTGGGCTATCATGGGCAATTCACGAAAATTTAGATGGGAAAAAATGTAATGAATCATGATGTCAAAAATTGTTGGTAACACTGTATCATCCAAAAGGATGAAACAGATTGCATGATGAAAAAATTGTAATTGCGTATCATCCGTAAGGTTCAAATAGATTCAGTGATAAAAAATTTGTAATGACTTTTCATCCATAAAGATAAAACAGATTTGATAAAAAAATTGTTACTATGTAACATCCGTAAGGATAAAACTGGTTTCATAAAAAAATATAATTAAATAACATCCGTATGGATAAAAAAGATTTTATCCTTTTTATATTACCATCTTATTTGAAGCCCCCTCCGATGGCTATTTTGGGTTGGACCTCGCTATGATGAACTCTGGTCAGATCAGGAGCAGTTTATCAAATAGGCAAAGTAGACCTATGGGCCCCGTTAATCTTGGGGACATCGACATTTCTTTTTTGCGTTGTTTTCAGGCTAATTTAATTTTTTGCTTTCATTTTATTTACAAGAATCTTGTTCTCGAAAGTATTCAAAATAAAACCAAGTATCATTTATATTTAAGAACATTATTGCATAATTTTGTTTCTCATGTTCTAAGATTCCCATTTTCAGATCAGTGTGGTATTTTTTTTAGGAGTTGCTTGCTGACCTACTGATCAACAGCCCTGGCAAATCTTATTGCCCTTTGTATTAAAGTACACAGATTGAGTTAAAAATACTTTTGTTTTTTTTAGCCATTTTATTTAAAATTACTTCAAAAATAAAATTGATTTTATATGCGAAATATTGAAACTATGTATCTTGAAGGTGACGCATAAATAAATGTTATGTTATTTCTGTTTGTCAAAATATTTATTTCTTAAAAACTGACTATATAGGAAGTAAATGAAAGTAAAAATGTTTTGGATGCAGAGAGGGCGCCCCGAAACTTGCTTTGCTTATAGACCTATACAGGTTTAATCCGTCCCTGGGTCAGATGACGGATTGCCGGATTCCTCCCACCACCACCAAACTTTCACACTACACAAGCGAGTGGAATCGGGTATCAAGCCTCTGTCCACTCCTGTATCCCAGATTCTGCCACCAGGACTCAGTGACCCTAAAACGGATTTCATTTCCGCTTCTTATAAACTGTGTCATTCAAAGCTAAACAAACCAGTGGGAGTGGCCTCCCCTAAACTTTCTCGTATACTGCTCAAAAATTTGTCATTTCCCCTCCCCTTGCGTGGATAAAAAAAATCGAACCTACTGTAATCCAGAATGCGACGAATATCAGAAGGTTTTTCATTGCAGATTATAGTGATTTTAAAATATTTAAGTGAAGAATCATATTAAAAGAGATGCCTATGTATTAAAACTTAGCAATATTTATTTTCCATCACACTCCAGCAAGATCCGCTATTATACGAGCGAGCGAAAACAAAACAGGAGATAATACATATCTATCACAAACTCCGTCTCAAGGACAAACTGACGTAATCCTCCCGCTTGGTACCAGAGACTGCAAGGACGCATGCGCATGGAGATAGGTTTTGAAACGAATGCTTAACAAGTATGCGATTAAACAGACCGACAGACAGTCAACCCGTTGACGGATTTGGCCCAAACTTTGATACGGACCTACATTCAGGTTGATAAAGCTGTGTACAAAATTTTATCCATCTAGGTATTCAGGTTTTTGAGTTATAGTGCTCACATGAACGTGGACAGACAGACAGACGGACTTCCCGTGGACGGATGTTGTCCAAAACTTGATAGAAACCTGCAAATCGTGTGTAACGATCACATACCAAATTTCATCCCCGTAGCTCTAATAGTTTTCGAGTTATCGTGTTCACAGACAGACAGACAGACAGATACACACACACACAGACATAATTCCAAAATTGTGTTTTTCGGACTCAGGGAGGTCTAAAACGTGGAGATTCGTCGAAATCTCGAGCTCGAATTTTTTGACGATTACAATACTTTCTCTTTGTATACTTCGTATACGAGAAAGTAAAAAGAGAGAGCTTATGAAAGCGAATCTCAGTGTTTCTGATTATTTTGTGGCGTCTGCTGGAGAGCAAATTCTCGATGAACAAAACAACATAGTTTGTACTGAATTCATTTATTATGTTTAATCAAAACCATGGTTATGCCGTATTAACTTTGCACATTGATAATTCAAGTATATACTCTCTGTAGTTGTGTAGTCTGATCTGGCTTTCAATGAGATATCCAGTTCAGCCTAAAAAACATGTATATTAATTTTACTATCTCGCGACTTCCCTTAATTTTCTATTTCCCTGTAAATAAAATAGAAGAAACAGACAAATACAGGAAGTGGCCTTACACAATGATTTTAAAAAGAAGACATCCACAAATTTCCTTTAATCTTCAATAAAAAAATGTCTGACAAAACATTAAATCTTTCTAAAACATAAAAATTTATAACCCATCCAAATAACAACAGATAAAATCATAATGGATGAAATCTCTTGATTCAGACGAAGTGAGAAACAGGTGGTTTTATATACTGCATTATGCTTAATAATTGACTAAACGTATAAAACTCTGAAAGAAAACCAGAGCAAAAAGATGAAATCTATTTATTTATCCAGCACTGATGTAAATATATTAAACTATAATCAAGAATAAGTATAGCTGCACTGCTTGGTGAAGTATATTCTATTTCTCCAAACCTAAAATTAATAAAATTCTAAAAAGATGCAATTTCACTTCCAGAAATGCAATTCTAGATAGATGGAAATTTTTAATGTTAGCAGTGATTGAATTTTGCATTTCAGTGTCCCAGTTTTTGATTTTTCTTATCATATAAACACTCAGAGATAAATGATAAATATATTGATACACAAACGTTTATCGCAATTTATATATTTTATATACAATTTAACTCTAGAAATTTGGAAAAGAAATCTATGAAGGATATGTTTCCCTGCATGTAGCGCTATTTCAGTATAGTCGCTTGGTGGTCTCGGTAAGCTTCCACTTCCTGTTCATTCAAACCGTTCATAAAGAGTCATAAGGACTCTAGGCACGGAGAGAGAAGGTGGTGTTATGTAATGTATGTAGCGCTTTATTAATGGTTGAAACATTTAAGCCGGAAATCCTATGAATTTTCGCAACATCTCATTAAACCTTTATATTTATCGCTAAAATACATTGATCAGATTAATAGTGGCCGATTTTTATTGGTGAAATTAAATATGCTGCTATTTTTTATATGTCAGTTAGTTTCCCAATCTTTGAACACTGAATTCTTTTCCCCTCCATACATAATGTGACCATACGCCCCGTTTTGAACAGGACCATCCCGTTTTTAGGTAGTCTGTCCCGTTGCCCCAAGCAAAACTCCGCGACGCCTAAATATCCCGTTTCCAGAATGAAATCAACCCACAGTTAAAATTGTGGACATAATTCCGAGAATAATTAGAAATATTTGAATGGGTTAATTTAATCAGAATATTTGCGTAGGAAAAAACTGAAATTGTAATGGATGTATTGATTGAAAAGAGATTAATTAATTGTAACCAATACACAGAAGTATTTATTTCTGACTGCATTACACCGCAAAAAGCGGCAGAAGGGAAAGTTTCAACAGAGAGTCGTTGCATGGAATTGTTCAAACACTTTAACACCAGTTATTTGAATCATATGAGCTTTCGTATAATTATTGAATATGTTTTGTGTACCCGGCACTAATGCACAAGCAGAAAGGGTCTTTTAATTTTACTTCTGGGTGTAAGAAAAAACACAGTGGCAGGTCGCAGGTCTTAAAGCAATGTTAATTATCAAAGGAAATTTTAAGAAATCATGGCAAGTATTTCATCTTTATTTGAAATCAACACTAAAAAAATATATAAGCAAATTTGTTTTTCAGAAAAATATAAGATCACATAAATTAATTAATCTTATTCTGAATCTTATTTTCAAGTGTCATTCCTGTTCTTTTCATTAACAAACAAAAACCTTCAAGAAATATGAGCATTCTTGAATAAACATACTATTACCTAAAAATCAACAGATGTCCCGTTTTGAGGGGAAAAAATAAATGGTCACGTTATCCATGCATTTACTTAAGACATGACAATAATGTGCGGAAAGTAACAAGATTTTTCTTCTAAATGAACTTCATTTATAAATCTCTCTAAATTATCTGAATTCGACATTTTTAATTTTGGCTTTTACATGACACGACACATAGTTGCGATATTGCAAGTATCCAATCATTTTTTTTTTCTAGATAGTTCTTGATCATTTATCTTAGTGTCTTATAATTTAGATGCCCTTTTTTATTACAAAGCCCAAGTTCGAAACAACAGTCGTGTAATTTAATGAAAGGCTCGTTCTTGTTAAAAATTCTATTCCTTGTTTGATTCGAAGGAATATTATTTTCTCAAACACTAGTCTTCAGAAGAATCTAGGAATTGGAAACAAGTTAAAGCATTTATTTAATGATGATGCTGTTTAATGCGGCAAAGATGAGTATACGACTCCATCATACATATATTTATAGCTTGCATAGAACCATGAAGAATTCATGACTTTTCAACTTCTTAGCCTTAAAAAACTATGGGAAACTTTCAGTAGTTCAGAATGTTGTAATGTTCAACAGGAAAATCACGGATATTTGTTATATTTTTAGTAGAGGAGTATGGAAAATTTCTCATTTCATAAAGAAACTAAACTAGTTCAGGAAAATATTTTAGAAAAATATATAATTTGAATTAAATGGAATATTAAGAAATTAATAAGCATTGTATCCAATGCACGCAAAATGCCACTGCATCCAAAATATCAATGACTAAATCAAAAGAAGTGAACATCAATTTTTTTTTAAGTGAATGAAAATGAATCCGGCCTGGAGACTTCGTCAAGGGCCACTTCCAGGCAAGGATTCAAACGAGGGATTTTTTTTTCTGTTAGGAGCCTGACTTACGCCCAAAAATAGACCCCTTGTAACCGGAAAATCCCAGAAGATCGAGATAGTCCAGAAGTAAAAATTAGTAAAATAAAAATATTAAATCAAGGTATCAAAAAACACAGACAATTTCGCACTCGAAATTAACGCAAGTCCATATAATCCAGTTGAATTTTTTAAAAAAACCCTCTCTATAGGTTTGTACAAAAGAAAATACTTTTCTCTTTTGTATTTGCTTGCTTTTTTCATAAATACTTTTTTCTTTAGTACAAATTTTGGGTGAGGATATTGCTTTTTTTATTCAACTGGATTTTATGTATTTGTGTTCATTTTGAGTGCTAAATTGTCTTGTTGTGTTTTCTGTGTGTGATAATTTAATTCTATATCTCTGGATATAAATTTTTACTTCAGGAATTTCTTGATCTATTGGAATTTTCGGGTCACGAGGAGTTGGGTAGAGGTTTTTTGAACGTAAGTCAGGCTTCTCACAGAAAAAAATCCCCCGTTTGAATCCTTACCTGGAGTTGATGCCTGACGAAGACTCCATGCCGGATTTATTTTCATCTTCATTCCTTTAATAAAATTTGAAGTTCGTTTCTTTTGAAATTTTTTCATGATATACCAGTAATACTGAATTAGGATCAGTAGTAAAATGTTTTGCTTCTTTAAAATAAGTGAAGATAATGGCATTATCTGTTTATAATCAGATAATAACAATTTATTATAAAAAAAGAGGCGAGATTTTTTATACTTCTAAACTTGACGTCGAGATACACAAAATAATAAAAACTATTATACATCAAAACAACTTAAATCTGCACATTAAATTTTATTTTATTACATGCAAATGTTTGAATCCTGATATGATATTTGAGTCAGCAATTTTCCTAAACTTTAAGATCCTAAAAAATTATTTTCATCCACTTTCTATGGCTTTACACTCTAGCAAAATATATTCAAATATACTTCCAATTCAAATTACTTAATAACAACATGCATGAAGTAGTTGGTAAAATAGTTATTAGCTCCGAAAAAGAAAATAGTTTCCTTGTATAAAAACAATAGCAAGAATAGGAGATTTCTAAAAACATAATTATTTAAACTGAAACTTTCCAATATAAAATGCATTATTTTTCAAATTTTGTTCATACTACTAAATCTCTTCTCAAATAAATATCGTACTTTCACTTGATAGTAGGAAGAGATAGAACAAGAAACGTCTTTCCAACAAGACGAACATAAATAGTTAAAAGTTCGATAAAATGACTTGCACCTCTCTTCTTCGATTCGAACTCAACCCGAGGTGTGAAACGCGACGAGGCCTTAAATGAATGCGTGGCGGTAATTAAGAATCAGAACAAGAAAGAAGAGAGGTAAAAATGCTTGCGAGATTGGAATTGTAAATTTAAAACTGGCAATAGTAAAAATCAGACACGTCTTCTTTCATCATTTGCCTTCTCGCATTACCAAGCCCTTGATTACCATCACACATCGGCTAGGATTTGATCCACTGTTAGAAACGTTTTATTTTGATTGTTTGATTTATCTATCTCGGCGTGTTCCATTATCGTCTGCGAACGTGTGAAAATGCCAAATTAGTTTTGTGTTGCCAATAAAAATTGTATCTCCGGAAAGAAATCATTTGTATCGACATTCAAATTCATTCCTCTAATCGTAGAAGCAGATTTTTACTTGTATCTCTGATAGCGTGTTTCCAGTGGTATTTATTAAATGGCAGATCTTTGATCTAGATTTAAATCTAGAAAATGAATGGCTTCTTGAAACTAGAATAAAATGTTCGAATACTGGCTGAAATATTTAAGATCGTGCATGACGTGAATAACAATTACTTTTTCTTTTATCTTCAGCTCAAGATAAATTTATCAGAAAGATAGTTATAAAAAGGAAAATCAATCTTCAAAAATGGTTCACATTTTGGTTTCATATTTATATGAAAATGAGGTGGTTTAATTGTTCCATAAGATTCATTCATTAAAAATTTGTAACGGCAGATGCCATAGACTATGGATGTAAATCATCAGTTAATGAGCAATTCTTTAACAAAATTAAAAATACTGACTATTCTGGATATCTAAATTTTCCATTAATAAAGATTCTGAGGATAGATCACATTCGATTCTTTCGGCAGTTATAGAAGTAGTTTCGCAGTTGTAAATACTTTAAAATGAGTATTCTTATTATGGAAATAAATTAAAATTTTAATGAAACTAAAATTCTTTTACGAGTTGGTAATTATACTTATTAGATAGATAAAATCTCATGAACAAATATACAGCTGATCTATAGTTTATTTATCGTGTACATGTATTGAAAAAATACAAAAAAATTGATTTTCTAATCGCAGCAATTAATTCATTTTGCCATATTTTTTATTCGAATTCGCAGTTTTCAATGCAAATGTAAGGGGTTATTTCATTATGAGGTTTCTTTGGGGGTTGAAACAATCTATTGACTTTTCGAAAGCATAATTTATAGAAATATTCTTTTTCATTCTGTAAATTTAGTTTGCAATCTAAGTAGATTAAATTTAGTATATGTCTCATAATAATCTAACTTGCGTAGTATATTGGTTTATGAAAGTGATATAAATATTCCATTTAAGTGGCAGACAGAAAAAGTTATTAGATCCGTGTTAAACATATAATGTTAATTTGATTGCATGTTGAACATTTTAATTATAACTATCTTTTAATCATTCAAAACAGAGGTTTCCAACCTGTGGCACGCATACCCCTGGGGGTACGCGAAATCAAAGTCAGTAATGGCGGACACAAGAAAATATAAGGGATTAAAAAATTTACAGAATTTTGTTTCCCGTTCGTGTGAAAAGTAAAAGTGAAAGTTGTGTGGCGCACCGTGCTACGCCATCTTACTGTGATGTATATTAGCCAATATCCGCCTCCGGACACGGGGAATTCCTTTTGTCTAGTGGTTAGGATTTTCGGCTCGTAACCCAAAGGTCCTCAGTTCTATCCTACCTCCGCCAAAGTTGTACAAATCTGAAGCCTACTCTCAAAATAAGAAAAAAGAAAGTTAAAGGAAACCCTGGTATTATATAGTCTTCGCCAACCTCGATATTATGCATGAATCATTAATGCCTTCGCAAGAGCTGTAGCTTCACTAGGCGCCACTGTTGTGTGCTTTCTATTTTTTCTTCTAGATTAGACTTATTAATTAAGCTTATTAATTCGAGACATTTGACTCTTCAGCTTAAATAAGCACTTAACATCATTGATAAAAACTTTTTTGCACAGATAGATGGTTGGAGAGGGTTATGACAGTAGGTGGTACGCGAAAAAAAAAGAACTGATCAAGGAGTGCACGAGGGAGAAAAGTTTGGTAACCCCTGGTTTAAAATAACTTACAGGATTTAAGTTACTCAAACTGATCTCCAAGATAAAATTTTACTAAATATAATAAATTTTTATCAAAAATGAGTAGCTACTGTAATTTTAAAAACCTGAGGGATTCACCTTTACCCTCTAGATTTCTTTATCATAGTGTAACATTATGTTTTCTCAGAAGACTCCATTTTTCCAGGGCCGCTTTCTTTTTTTTCTGTAGATCAGACGGAATTTATTACATGGAAGATATTTTTATCTAACATGTTACAATTTGGTAACAACTTCCATGACTTATTTTGATCAACTTTCTAAGCCAATTAGGCTGACTATAGAATACATGTTTCTTCAGTTGATAGATTTACCTAACGATTTGAAGCACTGTTTAGCGATTGATTTCCGAATCATAAATAGTGTTCAGAAGACCAACAAAACACTTAAGCCAATACCACACTCTTGAAATTTCTACGTAATACAAATATCCGGATCTTTGTCCTACGACATCAGATTTAACTTAACCAGGTCCACATACACTGCATTTATTTCGCGGAATTGGTTCTCAAATGTGCGCATCCTTCGACTTCGCGATCAAGATTACTGTCTACCATTAGGCTGACAAGATCTCATAGGTTATTCTAAGGAAGCTCCCTTCTTTGTTGTAAACAATAGTGCAACATGATCAACTCTGACCCTTGAGTTGTTAAAGTCAAACTTATCGATTTTTTAAAAAAAAAAAATCAACATAATGTGCCGTTCTGCTGCATCTTCTCAAGTTTGTCTTATTTTGAATTAATTAGAATTGTATTTTTATGATTTATAATCAGTGGAAGCGTTCTTCCCTTGACTTTCTCGTATAATCCCACTATACGGTGCATTTTCAGTTCATATTCGTATCTATTATGCATTTTGGATCTTTTCACATTGACCGATTTGGTCCAAAATTCATATGGATCTTCAGTGTTAAGACCACATGCGAAATTTCATTTGACTTGCTACACTATGTGATCAAAAGTGTCCGGACACTTTCGGATTTTCACATTTTTTAGAATTTCTCTGGGAAGACTTGACCAACTGCCCTTAAAATTCGAAAATGTAAAAGAATGTACTCTAATTCACATTTTACTGTGAAATTTCGGTCACGAAGGCATTTACGGGACCAACCAAAAGTTGATGAGAAGAAAAAAATCTGGGCTCACCCCGTCCCATAGAAAGCTGATAACGAGATGAAACTTTAATCAATGGTTATGTTTGATGCGCATAATATTTACATCATTTTCGTAAACACAGCAAAAATGTTCAGGAAGATGTAAAGGTTTTTTAAAAAAAGCCCAAATTTTCCCCTCATGTTTTTTGCTTACAATATGCACAATATGAGTTTTCCACCAAACATTACGAAATTACAGAATGCTTGACAATGTGTTGAAGAAGCATTGTATAAAAATTTGAAATAAATATCGTGAATATTAGAGGAATTATGAGAATTTGTAGTAAATAAATTTTTTACTGCACATGAGCGAGACATAGCGTAATTTTTCTTTCTTAATTTCAAAGCCAGATATGTAGGGCAACTTATATAAAAATTCCAGTCAAATACCATTAGGATTTAGAAAGATATCGGCGTTTGAAATCAGCAGAATTTCTGCTTCCCTCTCAGAGAAACAAAATGATGAGGCTTTTTCCGCAAACTGATATTTTTTAAACTTGAATTTTCGAAGATTTTTATAGAATTTTATAAGGATTGAATATGAAAAATACCCAGGCATATTTATAAATAAAATTCATAATTTAAATTGCAGTTCGAAGATTAATATCCGAAGATTTAAGTTTAAAAATATCGTTTGTGGGAAAACCCATATCAATTTGTTTCTCTTAGTGAGAAGAAGAAATTGTGCTGACTGCAATGCCGATATCTTTCTAAATCCTAATGGTATTCGACTGGAATTTTTGTATAAGTTGCCCTACATATTTGCCTTTGAAGTTATGAAAGAAAAATTACGGTATATCTCGCGCATGCGCAGTGAAAATATTTACTACAAATTCTCATAATTCCTCTAATATTCATGATATTTATTTCAAATTTTGATACATTGCTCCTTCAACACATTGCCAAGCATGCTGTAAATTTCGTATTGTTTGATGGAAAACTCTACACATTTTATAAGCAAAAAACATGAGGGAAAATTTGGGTTTTTTTAAGAAAACCTCTATATCTTCCAGAATATACTTGCTATTTTTACGAAAATGCATGCAAGCAATGCATATGTTAAGAATAACCATTGATGAAATTTGCAGATGGTTATCAGCTTTCTGTGGAACGGGGTGATCCCAGATTTGTTTTTTCTTCTTCAATTTCTGGTCGGTCCCCTAAATGCCCTCATGATCGAATCTTCACTGTAAAATGTGAGCTAGAGTTTATTCTTTCATGGTCGAAGTTCAAAAGCAGTTTGTCTTGTCTTTCCAGAGAAATGTTTAAAAAATGTAAAAATATGAAAGTGTCCGGATGTTTTTGATCATATAGTGTATGTTTTAGAGTTGTTGAGAATGTTTACAGAAACAAGGACAAAAGAAGCCGTCTTTTGTTTGACGGATTTGGCCCAGAATTAGATATATACCTACAATTTTGGCTAGAAAAACGCATACTAATATTCGTCCATCCAGTTTGTTACTAATTTTTAGTTATCGAGTTCACATACGCATGAAGAGGTAGATAGGCAGACAACCAAGTTGGTGCCGGATTTGGTTCAAAATATTATACAGATCTGAAACTATTGTAATAAAACCTTATGCCAAATTTCATAGTTATAGCTCGTTGTGCTTTTTAGTTGCACAGGCACATGGGCAGATAAACAGACATAGACTACGCATTTCTTACAAAATTTGTTTAAAATCTGAAATTTTGGTGTAAAAACCACGTACCAAATTTCACCTGTCTAGATTATTGCATTTTTGAGCTATCGTATTCCGAAACACATCAACTGACCAGACAGTCTTAAATTCAAAATTTTTGTTCCTACTTAGAAAGCTCTAAAATATGGAGATTTATCAAAACCTCGAAATGGAATTTTTCGATGATTTCAGCAGTTTCTATTCGTGTTCTTATACAAAAAAGTAAAAACTGAGAGTGTTTCCAATTATCCAAATTGATCTCTGATATGAAATTTGTGCTAACAAATCTTAATATTTTCTCTCCAAATGAACAGCTACCGTCATTTTAAAAACTTAAAAGATTCATCTTTACCCTCTAGATTTCCTTATCACACTTGGATAACGTTGCATTCTCTCTGAGAGGGCGCCATTTTTCCTTGCCCCTTCCCCTTCTTTCCCTCTCTTTTTGGGTACGTTATACGAAACTTCATTGTCTCTAATTGCAGCTAGAGGTTTTGGAACAAAATGAAAACCGGTAACTCATGAAAATGCAAATTCGGGAGCAAAACAATTTCGGTAATTACGAATTCCGGGCATGAAGAATTGAACCGACATCGCGTACGCATAATAAAAGTTTGTGCTTCGAACCCAGGAAAAAAAATTACCGGAGTTTGATAACGATTATCTTAAGTAGGGAAACACCACACAGCAGCATCACCGAACCAATACGTAACTTCATTTCGAAACATCTCTTTTAAGTTCATTTATTTAGAGTGAACATTTTAAAAATAATATTAAAAAGAGAGAAGAAAAGGAAAGAAAAAAATTCAAACCCTTCGGTACTTTCAACATTTTTATTACTTTATAGTTTCTTTAATGCGTCTTTCATAACATTCTGGAGGGATAATATTAAATTTGCTTTTTAAATAATAAGAATCACCATAAACTTGAAAAATTTTGCTTCGTCTTAACAATAAAGAAATTCACTGATAAGGGCGTGTTTTTAGGATGATCTGCAAGTACGGAAAAAAGATAATCGTTATCTTTGAGTTGTTGTAAGTAATGCAGAAAACGAAAGAAAAACGCTTATTTTAAGCGGGCTTCATTTAAGATAAAAGGTCCCAATCTTTCCAAATACATTTAATATTTCTGTTGTGGGAGATAAGATTATAAAAACAAAATTTGAGCTTTTGTAAGATATGAGGAAAAACTTTCTTTTGAAAAATTACGAATATTGAAATGCAATTACAATTGTATTATAAACAAAGAAAAATTTCTTCGGAAAGACTTTAAAAAGCAGTGAATTAATGAAACAACTCGCAAAACTTAGTATGCAAGTTTAAGTGTTTAATACCGCAAAAGTTTTTTATATTTGTTTTGATAATTTTTTGAACAGGAATCTGTTTTTCGTCTAATAATCGAATCGATGAATAATAAAAACACTCATCAAATATTTTAGCCTCTTTTATCGTAAAAATTAGTTAAAAAATTTTTTAATAAGTTGCGGGAATCAACTTCATTAGATAGCATTCTAAATAACTGAAATAAAAGGAACTTTACGAAAATCTAAATGCTTGCGTTCAACAATTAAAACTTTTAGTAATTTACTTTAGTAACAAACAAATGCAAACTTGTTATCCATTCTTTCTCTAAACACAGTTATCTAATTTTTAAATAATGTAAAAAATACCCAAATTAAATTGGAGTTATAATCATATCTATAATATATTTTAATTTTCACTGAATGTTTAGGAATTTTATTTCTTATATTATTTATTCTGGCTTAATTTTCATATCATATTGTTTTCAGCGCCTCACACTCTTACGATTTTTGTTTTATCTTCCAGATTTTTGACAAAAAAAGTTTTCTACTTTTTATTACATTATAGTCTTGCAACGTTACAAAATATGAAGTACAACTATCTGAATAAATTACTAATCAAACGTAGTTTTGCAAACCGGATCCAATCACCATTTTGGGGGTTTTGGGTTCAATATTACAAACTCTTCCTAAATGTGAAATATTTACTATACAAGATTGAACCAATTCCATTCCATTTCACGGCAGACTACTTATACAGTCAAACCTCGATTAACCGTCACCGTAAGGACCAAGACTGTGACGGATAACCGAATAGACGGATAACAGAATTCACTTAATACATATTATATACTGTAACGTTATTTCACGGCTAGCTGAGGACGAAATTGAAAATAAAAAACTTTAAAAGTGAATAATACATACATATTGTATTTAATTTTACAAAAAGATAAACTTCAATATAAAAGTAGCTATGAACAGAAATGGCGAATAATAGTTAATTTTAGTTTTAATTCAAAAAAAAATTTAATAATAATAATTTTTAGACGATGACGGATAACAGAAACTGACGGTTAAACGAGTGACGGTTAATCGAAGGTTAACTGTGATACAGAATAAGTTTTGAAAAAATGCAGCACTTGAACTTTTGAGATAAGGCTGTTTTCTCAAAACATTACAGAACTACGTGTTTAGAGATAGCTCTTTATTGCACAACTGTCTCCAATTATTAGCTGTCCATTTCCTTAATCAAGGACATCGGATATTAAATAAATCACTACATCTGATTATCATAACGTATGCCATAACTTTTTGCGTACTTAATTAACTGATATTTACATTTTGATAAACATGTCAAAGGCAGGAGCAAACGCGAACATCTAAGAAACAGTTCTGAATGAATTACAGAAATGATAAAAAAAAACCTATGATGGCGAGATTCATATAAATTTCGGTATATTCATAACACTCTGTTTTGCATGAGTCTGCATTTGGTTATTGTAACTTCTCTGACGTGTATTCAACGTTTGAATTATTTCATATTTGCAATTATAATATTTCCATCATTCATTACAGACAAATACCAACGCAGCATTTCTACATGCGTAATTAGTAACATTCGTTATTGACTAATGCATCAACCGACCTTTGTGTCAAAGAAATGGATTACATGAAACTTAAATGATTTTATTGAAGTTAATTAAAATATAATAATTAATCTTTTGCTAGAATTTTCATGCATATTTTTCTAATTAGAGATTTCTTTCAAGGGCACTGAAAGCCTAAAAACTCGTGTAGATTTTCCTAAAAATCTATGCTCGTGCATTATTTTACAAATATTTCGTGTAAAGTTCGTGACAACTTTAAAAAAAAATCTTCTTAAAATGTTAATTTAATAAAGTAAAGGGAACATAAGAAATATGTGAAAATAATTTTGGAGAAAAATTGCTGTGCCCAATTCCTTCATTTTCTTTGAAGTAATATACTTTCAGAAAAGACATTTTTTCATTTGACAAATGCTGCCATTTTCTATTTCACCAGCAAAAAACAACAAAAAAGTATACATTTGTAGAAAAGTATTTCTTGGCAATTATGAGCACGGCAGACATTTTAAGCTGTCATTATGAAAGAATATGAAAAGAATGAACTGGCTGTATACGGTACCCCGCCAAAATAGCCCGTGCCGAAATAGTCCCGACAAAATAGCCAAAGATAAAATAGCCCGTGCCGAAATAGTCCCGACAAAATAGCCAAAGATAAAATAGCCCCGACAAAATAGTCCAAATTCAAATTCTGAATAACATTTAAAAACTTATAACTGTAATATGATACACGAGAATATTTACATCTTTTACACAATAATAAATTATTGTCAGGTGTTATAAAAGAGTAAATAATAATATTACTGGCAATAAACCATTTATTTGTCCGGGCGATTTTTGTCATGCGCTATTTTGTCCGGTTTGTTTTGTCGGGCCCTTATGGTTTGGGCTATTTTGACGGGTCACGGCCTATATACATATGCTCTCTCGAACACACTGGAAAACAATACAAAAGATCGTCATTAAAAATACGTTTAAATTCTCTTCTTAATTTGATATTAACACAGTTCAGAATGAACACAGTTTTAATTTTTAAAGAAAAAATTATAGTAAAAACTGGACACAAATCTACTTAAGGTTAGAAGGCCATATACAAAATTTCATTTATCTAAGTAATTTTGTTAAGAAGTTATTGCGTTCAAAAGTATGCAATTATACAAACTAACCCTTTGAAGGATTTGACCCAAAATTTTATACGGACCTACATTCCTGATGTTAAAACTGTGTACCACATTTTATCCTTCTAGCTATTGAAGTTTTTGAGTATAGTGTTCACATGAACGCGGACAAACAGGCTTCCCGTAGACAATTCCAAATTTAATAGAATGTCTAAAATTTAATAGAATGTCTAAAATTTAATAGAAGCCTACAAATTATGTGTAAATAGGGACGTCTTCAAGAGCAACCATGTGTTCCACAATATCTACATCAACGAAAAATTCTTGCCTCGGACAATGTAGAAATGCCAACGAATTTCTCTCTCGCACCTTTTAATTACTCTGTGGTACCTAATAAATTCGACGCCTAAGTATGTGGATGCTGCAATTTGGACTGAAAGATGTATAATATAGAATATAAACAAGATTTTTTCACTAATATGTCTATTAGTTTGTTACAGAAAAGCAAATATGCGGTGTGCTCTGCTAGAAGCAAGTTTGAGAAGCTTTCAAAACATCGAAATTTTAAGCAACATATTTCATGAAAAATTAACTTGAGTTAGGGTTTTATTCAAAAGAGTATTTATTTTTCTGAGGGAAAATGTAGACATTTCTCTCTAAACATAGAAATTCGCGAATGTGATAGAATTTAATAATTCCAAGACAACAAAAATGTCTTCATCTTTGCACTGAAATATTGCAATAAGCTTCTCAACGCTATTCATATAAAAAATGAAATTTAATTACAAAGCACAATTAGCCGTCTAATTAAATGCTTTATTTTCAATTCACTATTTTTAACTTTGTAAAAAAATAGCAATATACACAGACAGCTAGAAATTAGCCAGACGAAAGGACTAGCAGACTGAATTTATGAATGTTCTAACATGAGAAAAACAAAAAACTTAAGCAAATATCGCTTTTATTAATAAATACAGAGCTACTAATTTAAAAGCACCAATCAACACCAGGATAAATATTTAAATGTTGCATTGTATCATACCACTGTGCTCCACATGCAAAAGAAACCGAACCGAATAGTATCTTCTTCACGAAATTAGTCGTTTCATTAGATGAACGGTAATTCTTAATTAATGGTGTGAAGTCATAATGAAAAGAGAGAATGCAAAAGGAAAAAATGAAAGAAAGAAAGATGGAAAAGAAAGAACGAACGAATGGTGATTAAGAATCATTTGTGGAACTTATTCCAGCAGTAACTGGAGTAAAATTCTACGACTGGTATATCTGGAAATGTCTTAATTTCTCCCAGTGGGGTTAATCGTGAGGAAAATGCAAGGAATTTAATGAAATGTGTAATGCCTAACAATTGTTTTAAGTTTAACTCCCCTTCATTTTTTTGGTGCAATTCCTGCACCAAATAATTAAACATAGCTTATACATAAGTTGTTGCTCATTTACTCGTTTGGCAAAAGCAAGCCGTGGAATATTAAGAGAGAAGAATTTATTTTTATGTCTTTTTAAATGACGTCCATTTGTATCGTTTTCGAATGGGTTTGGGAATGTATATGTGTGTACGCATTCAGTTCGCCCTTTTCATATTCGTTTATGATCTCTGACGATGATAGCTGAAAATGCTTGCCACGCTGATAATTGCCGAGAAATATTAATTTTTCCAGAAGTGTTTATTATTTCTTTTTTACTGCTGAAATAGAAAATGGCTGCATTTGTCTTAATGAAAAATTATCCTGTTTGGAAGATATTGCTTCAACAGTAAAAAATTAAGTAATTGGCTGTAATAAATTTTCTCTTAATTAATTTTCAAGCATTGCTTGCAGTTCTATTGCTTTATTAAATTAACCTTTTAAAAATGTCTTGCTTTTTTGCATGTAGTTGTGGATGTTTCTTAAATGATTTGTAAAATGATGCATCTTCAACTGTTTTAGAACTGTAAGTGCCCTTGAAAGTGATCGTTAATTGAAAAGTGCACACAAAGGGATAAGAAAAAGACCAATTAATATATTTTAATTAAATTTTACAAAATCATTTAATAGGCATAAGTTTTCCTTCTTTTTAGCTCTAAGGGTGGTTGATTCAAACTAACAAATCAGAAGTTTCAACAATTTAATAAAAAAAATGTGTTCTGTAATATCACTTTTTGTTGAAAGTTTTATTATTTTTTTAAAATTTCGTTTCTTTCTTTTTTTGTTTTGTAATTTTATGATTTTCCACTTTTGATGCGTAAAACTACAAGACGTGCAAAGAGCATACAAGCATTATCGCAAGAGTATCGAACCGTGCCATTATTTTATGTTGTTTAAAAGTCAAAAATTATGATTTTTGAAATGCAATGAAATGAGAGATTGTTGGTGCACTTACTTATAACCTTTATGTGAACTTTTTCTCGTTTTCGAAACTCGTTTTCAATAGAAGAAAAAAAACTTTTCGAAATGCTTTTTTATAGACTGCATTTGCACATGAATTACTGAAACTATTCCTTTGGTATCTCAGGTTAGAGCTGATAACCACTGCAAGAATTATTATTCGTTACTACGAGATTAACGGTTTTTTAAGTTAATTAGCATTACATTACACCACCTACATCACCATGTTTGAAGCCATTTGGCTCCTTTCCGGTTTGGATAGATGGAGGTTAATTCTATTTTTTTAAAAGGACAAAAACATATAACAGGGAAAAAACAAATAATAATGAAAAATAAAGAAACATACACTGGGCAAGAACAAACATAAGAACAACACGGAAAACGAAACAATATGATTTTTTTTTTACAAAAACGAAAAAAAGAGTCATAAGTTGCCGGAATTGTGTGTCAGTGTGGATGCGTGCTCATTAATATTCCTCTATAATGAGATTGTTCTCATCACATATGGAGCGCATTAGGAGTCGAAGTCGGGTTCTTGACAAGTTATTCGTGAGAATGTTTTTTAACCACTGTAATTTATTTTGCACTGAAGGAGCCTGGAAATGCCAGGAGAGGGTTAACGGATATTTTGTGGCATAGTGCATTGGATCCCCCTTTTCTCCGCACGAGCAGTTGTCATGTAAGTTAATTAGCAAACGGAAATTAAGTGAATTAACAAAATAACGATCTTTTAGCATGTAACTTGAGAGTTACACGGGTTCTTAGAGGATTAAAGAATGACTGACACTTTTTACATTAGCGGTTTTTAAAAACTCGATGATTTCATAGATTTTCAATTGATATGAACCTGGATGAAACATTGTTAATTCTATTTGAATTGTTTTGAATGCACTTGTAGTATGAAAATTTCCTTTTGAACAGTATAAAATCTAATTCATTTTCACTTCTTTTGAAATGAATGAACTTGAAAAACTGATTGCAGATTTCAAAATTGTCAGCAGTGGTTTAAAATTCATTAAAAAAATAAATATTAACACAGTTTTTAAAAGCGAAAAATAAAAACGCCATTTTAACCGAAACCCAGTTGTCAGCCAGTAATGATAAATTACTTTCTAGCCTGCCACCCTTTTCTTGCTTTATCTTTCAATTTCTTCAATAGTTTGCATGTATATTTATTTCTCGTCTCCATAAAAGAAATTGCGGTTGGTCTTTTTCACTTTTTTTAATCCTTACTTTCAATGCCTGCATTATTTCCATTCAAACACAATTCAAAGGAATCTGATGCATAATGCAGTTGATTCGTGGCGACGGGTTTGTTGGAGCATTGCTCGGTTTACTGTTTATTTGTACACAACAGTGAGAACGATGGAAATAAAATGGCTATGTTGGTGAATATGAGTTATTATTCGTTCGAGGGGAATGCGAATTAAGACGTTTTTTCACTTGGTTTCTTATTTTAGTCGTTTTTTTTATCAGCGAGAAATCTTTTTAGAGGGAAGTTTGTTCATTATTTTGCTACGTTTTTGTTTGTTTAGTAAATGCTAATAATGGCTCTGTTCTTCTTATTGTGCAATGAATTGTATTTAAAATAAAATGAATAATATTTCAAAGTTATAGAATCGGATAATTGCTTTGGCAAAGTCGAAAAAAATAATACGCGGAGATGTTTCGTAGCTCATAATTTTAATACCATTTTCATAACTCCGTATTTAAAATTAAATAAGAGTTAAACCATATTAAATTTCATAATTTATGTTATTCCAGTAATTAATCTGCTTATTAAATTTGAAGTTAAATTCAAAATTATAGAGCTGAATAATTGCTTTGGGTTATACCACTATAAATTAAAGGAAACAAATTAAATAAACATGAGAATCTTGTGCGGAGTTGTTCCACCAGGTCTAGTTTTAGCGTCTTCTTAAAATATTAGAAATTTGAACAAAAATTTCATTCATCGTGATTAACGGAACTTCACGTGATCACCACTTTTTCAGCATTCGATTTTATTCACAATCATGTGATAAATATAACTACGAACGCCATCTAACATCGCATGCACATTGCTTTGCTACTGAAAAACGAGCAATATTTCTAAAATTAAATTGACTTCAGCAACCAGCTGTGCTTGCAACCTGGAGAAATAAACTGGTGATTTGGCGGTTGTAGAGGCTGAGGGACTCTTCCAAAGTTTTATTTTGCAATATATCTCAAAAATGGAGTGTGATCGGTGGCAGAAGACTATTGATGGTGTATTGAAGGGTCATAAGCTTTTATATGAAATAAAAATTGTCGAAATGGGTCCAGCGGTTGGGACTGGGGAAGTCTGTCATGGTTTTTTCCCCATAGAGAATGTATAGTGGAGTATGGAAGTTCTCTCAAAAATGGAAGGTTGTGGGGGGCAAGCAACCTTGATGACATATCCAGACGTCATAAGCGTCCATATAAAATAAAAATTATTGAAATCGGTCCAGGAGTTGTGGATGGTTTTGCCAAATTATTTTAAATAGATATATGCTCAGGTTTCGTTCTTTTCATCTGACTACGGTTTATAATTAAGTGGTATATCCCGAAGCAGCTGTTGTATTGCTTTAAACGAAACTTTTATCAGACAAATAAGAAAATTGTTAGTATTAAAGATTAAGTTAACTAACTTTCGTTTGAATATCACGTTTATTTGCATATATATTTCTAGTGCATTAGTACTAAGCACTGATGTCTGACGAAAAAATATACGTTACAAACATGGAGAGTCGCTTCCCAGCAATGTGAGTCTTATGGTTGGGAAGAGAGTTTTACAGGGATAAGTATGGGATGACTAGCAGTAGCCACGTCTGGTCCCCTGATCTTGGCGACTTGGAGACAAATTTGTCGACGAAATATGGGATCTCAAAGGTGCTGGAATCTTCTCGATATCTCTATTAGGAGAGAAGATACGCTTGAATGTGCTAGATAATTCCATGTGACGTCACGGCCTGCTGGGGGAAACTATATGAGAGCGCTTGGATGACGGTTGTGTATTGATCGACTGGGATCGCCTTGGGGCGCAAATGTCTTTGGAGTTCTATCCGCTGTGCGAGCTAGTAAGCTGTTAGACGCCGAGCAGTAGGAGTGTTGATGCATTGGGAAATAGTGTTGATCCATTGGGAACGACTTTAGACTTTCTTCTGCTGTGCGAGCTAGGAAGCTGGTGAGCTGAGCGCTATTGAAAGTGCAGTTATTGTCGTCACTAGTTATTTGCTGACTGTTTGTGTTGTTAGATAACGAAGTGCTGAACTGTTATTACCTGTGAATTGTGTCTGTTTACATTGGTAATCTGCGCAAGAACTATTGTTTCCTGTACCTGTGCTACGTGTTTTCCTGCATATTTGTAAATAAACCTCCATTCTCCATTATCCTGCGTGTTGGACTGTTTACACCATACACCCACAGTAAGACTTTTGTAAGAATACTGAACTTGAATCAAGTAATGACCTTTTATGAAGCAATTGTTGAACTTCGTAATACTTGCTCATCATCAGATTTATATTGGCTCATCAGTTTTTAATAATCCATATCTGATTTTTCTTCGAGCAAAAAAAAAATCTTCCTTTAAAAGTGTTTGCAATCTTCTATTGCCTGTCAGCCCCAATATATTGAAAGGATGGAGAAATTAAACAAATAATGATTTCATCTATAAGTCTCTTCGAATGGTCCTTTGAGCCTAAAAAGCCTTATTGTGTCTTTTCCTCTATAGACTGCTCTCATGTGTCGCGACTGAATAAGGATGAACGAAAATGAGTGAAGGTGACTTGAAAATCCTACGAAAGTGAAAGAAAGAATCTAAATTTTTAGTCCTGACAAGAAAAATGAAAGCAGATTTAAATGGAATTTCTCTTCGGATAATCAAACAGTTGATAAAAATTTACCGAAGCTTCACATATTCGAACAGATTCTAATTTTTCCTAATACTTTCTGGAGATTCCACAATCCATATTTGAAGCTAAAATATGGTATATATTCAAGACAATGTGCAAATACAAGAATCTATCTCTAAAGTTTAAGACAATACACAGTGGAATTTAGCTAATTCGAATATAACGTATCAGAAATAGAAGTTCTTTTTACACAGAAATTCGAATTAAGATAAGTTGGGACTAAAAATAAGTACATCTAAAAAAATGACAACTTTTAAAGTAAAACGCGCAGTTAACATTTATTTTTAGTTTTATAATTTTAATAAGTAATACATAATTAATAAATAAGCAGTAAGTAATTTTAACAAATAAAATAATAATAATTATAATTAAATTTTTTAATAATTTAAAAAATAATAACTTTATTATATAAGTAAGTAATTTTAATAAGAAATAGTGTGCGGCATTTAGATGATAACAGCTACAAAATAAAACAAAATAAACAATATAATTCATAAATAACGCATTCAAAGTTTCTAAAAAAGTAAAGAATTTTTAATGCATTTTGATTGAATACATTGCACAACAGTAAAGTCTTCGATTGAATTAATAGCCTTAAACATTACTCAATTACAAACACTGAGACCACAAGATACGGAATAAATTTAATTAACAAAATCCATGCGAAAATTTTTAAAAATGATAAAATTTTACTTCCGACTTCGAGTTAACCAAAATAAATTAAAGTACTTTATATAGGTGTTTATGAGTTATGGGAATTATGTGTGAAATTTTATCATCATGTCAATAGGAAATTGAAGGGAACTTCTCGAAAAATTGAAATAATCAAAGAATTCGAATTATAAATATTCTTATTCGCCTAGTTCGAGTATATTTTTATATTACTAAAATCAGGATTTGCACCTTCAATATTCAAAAGAATATTGAAGGTGCAATATTCTTTTGAATTCTGTAGTATCATTGGCGTATTCAAGCATCAATTTTGTTTATGATTTTTGTATGTTCAGCCTGGTGCGGGATACTAATACCGCTTAAATACTGCGTTCGCTGTAACTATCCAATTAATCACCGACATCGATCTGATCAGTGCGGTCTTCTATAAACTAACAGCCAGTCAAACAACTGTTCTTCTTTTTCTGCAGTGCTCTGACGCACCAGTTGCTGGAAAGAGGCATCAACTGTATAAATCACTCCTAGTTCTCTTCTTTAATAAAGAACATTTCCATCTAATTGCAATAACATTAATAATAAAACGTCCGAAAAGCCTTTTCCCGGGACAGGCCCAAGACTATAAAGCGAAAAGGCATTGTGGATGTCATTTATGGGCATTAACTGCTAAAGATGGCGAACCTTCAATGAGTGGGACGGGGAGGCCGGCTGGAAAAATTTGCATAATGTTATATCTCTTCTCTGGGGATGGTGGGCAGGGTGGCGACGCCAGAAATTCATCTAACAAGAGGGCCATTTCAATAAGTACTGCTCGTAAATCGTTCGGATTAGGAGCCATTTGGAGGCCTTGGCGCTTAAAAATATTTTTCCTGCTGCCTCCCACCCCCCTTCGGAAATTCGATATTAATCCGTTTTCTCTGATTTACCGAGGATTGAATCCTAATCCAAGCATTCAGATATGAAAAGGGAAAAGTCTGTAAAATATTGCAGGGGAAGTTTGCAAGGCTAAGACAAAAGAGAAAGTCGAGACTCGAGATGGTTAATCTCCAACGATTAATGCGAATGTTGTGATGATTTGTATAATCGGAGAAAGAGGTGGCCCGCGCAAGAAAACTCGAGTGCGTGGATTCGATTCGGAAGGAGAGTGTCTTCTTTCTGATTGCGGTGATCTTTTGAGTGTTTGCGTTAGTGGAGGGATTAGAATCATCGTGAATGTGTAATGTGGAGGAGGGATATGAATATGGTGCGCTGAGGTATGCGCTTAGGCTCATATTCGCTTTATAAGGATGTATGACTCCTAACTGAAATCCTAAACATAGAAAGCATTTATTTTATAGAGGTTGTCATGGTAACTTCATGGTAGTCAAGAGGTTTAAAACTTGTGCAAAGGCGAAAGGGATAAACTGTACGCAAGAAACATCACGTAGCTCATATGGTGACAGATTTAGAAGTCTTTGCCATAATAATGGTGGTAATGAAGTTTTATTCATAAATGAATTTTGATAAAAAAAAATATATATCGTTGTTGTGTAAATGAAATCTGTTCGATAAATTAAGTTGATGTTGATTTGTTTCAGAATAAATTTATTAAAATCCAAACTTATAGAAAGATTTTGAATGAAGATGGAAAAATCTTTTTTCTACCTTTTAGTAATTGGTTTTATATGAGAAACTAGAAAAAAGATGAAAAAGAGAAACTGATGAAATGTAAAATGGTTGATCAAAATGTAACACACAACTCACTGTAGCTCGGTAATGGTAAGCACTAGAGAATTGAAATTTTGTAGGTAGAAGCGCTGGTCCTTTCGTTCTTGGGAAATATCACTCCAACATATGACCCATTTGTTCCATTGCACTGCAGCCAGCTTTTGCACGTTCGTAAAGTACTTTAAGTTAGTCAATGCACAACTTTTTACACACCGAATGAGCTCATTGCCTCCTCAAAAGTGTTATCCACGCATAAAAATCTTCAGTCGTCTAAGGAGATAGAAATCCAATGACCCTAGATCGGCTCTGAGACACCAATGTGCATCCCGATTGGCCAATCTTCTGAACTTGCAGGTGTGCAGCATGCGTTCTTGCGTTATCGAGATGCAACTTGATGTCCTTTAAGTGCAACTCTGTCCTCTAAGCTGTCTTCAGGTTCTGAATGATTCTAAGAGAGAGGAGTTGAGTTGCGATTTTCCTCCCGCATGTGTCCCAAATATGCTCTGTAGGATTTTGGTGCTGAGATCTAACTGGCCATTCTATCCTGTGAATGTTCTCTCTTTTTAGAAATTCGTGGACCAGATGAGTCGTTTGTGGGTGAGTGTTGTCGTCCATAAAATTGAATTCAGTGTCAACTGCACCTATGAAAAAAGAGAATATAGGGCTCCAAGATGTCATCCCTATAGCTCAAAGCAGTCACAAAACCTCTGCTAAAGACACTGCGAGATATCCATTCAGGCCATGCTCAGGCCGTGAAAAATTCGTATCCATAGTCTCTTTGTCTCGTTCTAGGATATTGGAGGATACGTAGCTTGGCCTGCTTCAGCCTAATAAGACATTATCGACATAATTTTATTCGGTAATATTTTCTTAAATCTGTTGGTATACGGTTTTGAAATTTTAGACCAAACGTAAAAGTAATTTACAAGAAATATAATTTAAGAATGATACTAGCCGTTCTCTCCGCCCTCTGGGCGGGTTCACGGCCAGCACCCACTTTGCTCAGAACTACCTCTGTCACCTCGCTGCTTCGAGTCTATCAGCTACTTCTTTTTTCAGTTAAGCATGAAGATCAGTGGAACAGACCATAAAACCATAGTAGATTTCATATTTATAGACAACAGATTCCTTTGAAATTGTAAACTCTTTCAATAAACCTCATCTAGTTATAATGTTTTTGTATAAATTTTTCACGAATTTCGGCATAAAAGTCTTCAGATCCATAAATACAGAATAAAATCGCCCTAACTAAACAGTTTCCATAACTTACAATAGGTATTTTGCAATATTTTTGACACGCCATTGTGATGGAACTGTTGGGATCTATATATTTAAAATAATAGGGTAAAACCCTCAGATAGTTCACCAGCCTCTACCACCAGACCGATTCCAATATTTTTTTCATTTGAAAGGTTATGACGTCTAGATATGTCATCAAGGGTCGCCTGTCCCCAACACCCCCATTTTCGAACGAAATCGAAAAAACTCTTTACCACTGTACATTCTCTATGGGTAAAAACCTTTGGACAGTTCGCCAGAAACAACCACCCGACGGATTTCTACATTTTTTCTTAAATTTTAAATAACAGGGAAATTCTAATTTGGTACTCCAATCAAATTTTAAGGACTTGAAGATTTAAAATAATTATACAATAGGGAGCCAACTATCACTCGAAGGATTTAGGGCCCACTTTTTCAAGTAGTTTTTAGTTTTCTATGAAAAACTGAACAGATTCCACTAAATGGGTGAACGTAATGCTATAATTGAGTCGTTCAGCAGCAAAATGCGGAAAAGTCCAGAAAAAAATTAAGAAAATCCATGTTTTTTAATACAATAATTTTTTAAACTTTTATTTTATTAATTTGATTAGTGAAAGTATATAAAGTCTTCTAATGAAGTAACAAGTACATCCTTTACTAACTAAAAATAATGTTATTAATTTCACATCAAAATTTACAAAAATCAGAAGACATAAAAAAAATGGACGTATCCACTTTGGCTTCTGAGCGACTCAATTAATCTTGGAGAATGTAACTTAAAATTTGTTCTATAATGTTTTGGAAAAACCAATTATATTTCGAAATGAGGGTTTTTTTTAATGTTTTGCCAATAGCATAGCTGCATCAAAATGTTGTTTCATAAAAAAATCGGTAGCATTGAATAGCGAATCATATTTGAAGTGAAGAAAGAACGAATTACAATAAGTCAATTTTTACACTTGAATAATTGCCATAAAATTCAAAAATATATATGTCTCGGGTTCAGAGACTTATCTATAATTACTTTTTATGTATTCTTTTCGTTTATTTTAAGTTATTTATTACGCTTATCTATAAAAATAAAACGCATAATTTCCATGGTAGCAACATATTCTAACATTCTATCTGCTTACGTAGCATCGTTTTTATGCGTCCAACTTCCTTAATTCTACTTTTTCAAACATTTCTCAATTATTGAATGAATAATAAATAGGTGATTTCTTATCACAAATGGTTAAAAAAGAAACCTTAATAATGATGTCCATAAAACACAAATGCCTCCAATTCAAATTTATTACAGAACATTAAGGAAACAATTAATACAGATTTTCAATTGAAAATTATACCCATTAAGGGAAAAGAACCAGCAGCAGAAGCCTTGAAAGACACATACCTTAACAAAAGGATACCTTTTTTCATTATGCCATAATTCTTTTTGATTGTGAATTCCTACTCAAAAATAAATAAGACTTCCATCCAACTCTTAATGCATGCAGAAGAAAAAGAGTTCCAGTAATAAAAGAAAAAGGGAAAAGCGAGAGACTCCCCTTCAGTGGAAGCTCGTAAATTAAAGAGAAAAGAAAATTATTATCATTTTTTATTAATATTTTAGCGCCCGAAGCTCGAACTTGGCAGTCAGTTTCAAGAAAATATTCAGCCATCATATACTCCAATATGTTCTAATGAGTGATCCTTTGACAATTTCAATGGAGCTCAGAGTTATGGCTCTCAGTTTCTGTTCTAACAGCTACCCCTTTGATATACCGTTAGCTGTTGCGGGGAAAGAGTGCAAGCAGAGCTTCGAGCCAAAGTGGTACGTTCACAAAAATTTAATAAAATGACGGCTTATTTTAATGCAGGTATTTTAAATGTACGAATTTTTAGACAAGATGTGCATAAAAAAAGTCATCCTAAGAAATTAAATCATCATTTTATTTATAACTTTTCGACCAGCTTATTTGCAGAGTAGAAGAAAATGATATGTGATTTAAAATAATTGACGAATTAATGAAATGGGTTTGGATTTCATTTCAGCAATAATAAGTGTGGAAATTAATCATGTTTATGACTAATTCTGAAAAGTTTATTAAAATCAAAGAAAACATCTCACAGATAATTAGTTGAATGTGATTTAATGGCACAAGAGTCAGAGATGGCTATGCATGATAAAAATAATAAAATCCACAGAAAAAATTCCAAAAAGATATTGAATTTTTTTTATGGTGATTAATAAAATATGATTTAGAGTAAATGACGTTTTAATGAATTTGAAGAATAAAATTGCATTATATATATATAAGCATTATGTAAGGAATAAAAATCAAATTTGTGTCGTCAGTTAACTCATTGAAATGACATACGGAAAAAAATTAAACAATCTATGGTTAAAAACATAACAGAGTTAAAAGCGCCAACATCATTTACGTTTGCTAGTAATGATTAATAATCACTGCTCATTCCAAATAGTATTTTCTCCCTTGCGTTCGTTTCTCTTTTTAAAAAATGTTTCACGGAATTAATTTTAAAAATAATTTTCCGAATTTTAAGATGGCGTATAAGTTTTTCCTAAATTCTTGTTGAAAATGTCAAAATTTCAGTTAATTTTTTTATTAATTCAAATTTCTAAAATATCTCCCAGGTTCTTATTATCTTTTCTTAAGTGTGAATTTGGAAGTTTTGAATGCCAAAGGTGACCACGGTGTCGCGGTTTCGGGAACAAAGGGTCAAGGGGCCAAGACTAATTCCACGCAACTTCATCTGCCGTGTATACGGGCCTGGTGCACGTTATACCTGTCAAGATCAAACGTCCTCCTGCTGGAATGGTCCGTTTGGAGAGGAATTGTCATATCAGATGCCGTCCTCCTATTCTTACCTTGATTCAAAATTGCGAGGTCTGACCCAATATATCCCTCGCGTTTCTTCATAACGGGGCGTTGATCTAATTAAACCAAACTGAATGCAAATGTCTGTCCTGTAGACTGTCAAAACACAGACAGATAGTCATTCGCCTGTCTTATTGTTAAACATTCCGTTCGTGAAATAAACGAGATAGCATAAAGAAGATAAATCACTGAATCTAAATGGGTGATAAATCTCTTATGTCTCCTGCGACAGTCAGAAATTTTATTATTTAAATTGCATCGATTCGTGTACAATGAAAATCCTTCCGAATGATTTACACAACTAAGAAAGAGGGTAAACATGTATTACTAAGAGGAAATTTATGTTTTTGATGATGTGATACTAAAAGAGTTGTATTAATTGAAAGTAGAAATGTATCATATGAAAGAATTCAATCGCTTGATTTTTTTTCTAAAACGAACTATAAAGTGTAGATAAGGCTTACTGGCGATATTTTAACATTCAAAGTTTGGTATTGTTTCCTTAATTTATCTGGTACATCCTGTCTATCACCATATTGTACATAAACACTATCCTAAGAAACGATTTCATTTTTCAATTCTAAGGAAAAATACAGTGGGGTAAAATAGATGTGTTCTCTGAATACTAGGATTCTTCCGGCGTATCTATAAAAGAATATCTAAGCAATTAATTACTAGAATAATTTTTAAACAAAAATATAAACTGAAAATATAATTTGGGGATAATGGATTTAAACCGTTATTGAGTAGGGAGCATACTTGCATAGATTAGATGGTTGTTAAGTAATTAAATTTCAGTTTGGCTGAATATTAAGAATTCTTTTCTCGTGACTTATTTCTAAGGCATTAGAATATCCTAACATGAATTTATTAATATGTTGAATCACTAAGTTAAATTCATTTTGCAATTCAAAACTTTAATTGTAAAGGCAATTCATTTCATTTTAACATTGCATTTAAATCGCATTAAATTTTTTAATTCAAAAATTTTCATTCATTTTAATGATAATTGAATTTGACGTTGCAAAAGTTGTAATACAAATTATAATACTGTTTTAAAATACAGCGAAGAATAGCATTACAACATTTTTAAACATAATTTTTCGTAAAACCGTACAATTATCGACATTTTTTCCTTTATTCGCAGTACAATTATGGTAATTTGTCAGCAAAAATTATGGGATAAAAAGTGTGGATTTCTTTAGCTGTTCTTTTGTTGCAATCAAAGATTAAACCCCATAAAATAAGTTTTAACCACTATTTATGTTATATCTGGAAGAGCATATGATAGAATATTTTAAGACATATCCCTTGTCATTTTTTATTTTCGTTGATAAAACAAGTCACCTTTTATTTCTAATGCTAAGAAATTTTTCAGATTGATATTTTTGCATAAAATTACCTGTGGCAAAGGCTTCTGTGTTTATAATTCAGCTCAAGTCTTAGAAAGGGTGTATCGTCAATAGTTAACAAAGATTGGATATGCGCACAGCTTATAAATGATTAATGAATTAACAATTAAAAAATTCTTGTTAATTATTCCAATGTCATAGGATTGTAGAATCGTGATTAGGATGGATGTTATAAAATTTAGCAATAACAAATGATTTGCATCAAGTAACTATAATCTTATGTAAGACTCCAATTAGTCATTTTTTAAAGTAAGAATTCTATTTGAAAGAAGAAAAGTTCGGAAATACAGATTTTCGTATTTTCAAATAAAAGAATCAAGCTTTTAAATTTTTTTTCGTTTATAAAACAAGTCACCTTTTATTTCTAATGCTAAGAAATTTTTCAGATTGAAAAGCCTTTACTTTAAGAAAAAACAATGTTAATGAAATTTCGAATGCATTAGAAGATTATATAAAAATATAACTAAATGAAAACTAATTTTAGACAAACATTTTTGGACAGACACAACTTTGAAATAAGAATGCGTTTCTAAATTTAAATTATCAGTTACATTACGTATTTTAAACTATAACTTTGCTATTTTACATGAAAAGTATACAAAATTTTTAAGGTCGTTTTTATTTCAAATTTTTATAATTAACAAATAATCAGTAAGAAAATAAACATCACCAATATTTTCATAAATTCTACAAATTATATTTATTGATTTGCTTTAAAAAAGAAATTAAGGCTTTTTGATAAAACTAGGTGCAAAAAATTCAGTTTTATATTAGTGGAGATAAAATTTATATGTAATTTACATATAATTTCTTATTATCTATAAAATGGATTACGCCAATAAATCATGACGATAGCATTAACCGCTTGTGATGCTAATATAATGTTTTACAAAAAAGCAATATACGAAATATGGTACATAGAGCAATTACTTCATTTGTATATCTAATCAAATAATGGTACAATAGTTGCAATACATTACTCATTAAGGAAGCATTTGAGCAAGCACAAATATTTGTTGATATTCCATCTTTTTTGGTCACTTCAATGGCAATGGCTATTGAAGTGCGCAAAATGTTACTCAAAAATATATTCAGAGGCATTTCCTCAATTAAGTCCAAAATCAGCTTTGTTGGAAATTAAACATGATTAAAATTTCAACCATACAAAGCAAGACATTTTATTTTTCAACAAAAAAATTGCTTAAATCTGTACAGATGAATGAAAAGAATGCAGTTTAAAATAATTTAAAAAATGAATATTGAATTTAATTTTTAAATTAAAATTAATTAACTAAGAAGCATTGGCTTAAATTTTTTCCCGAAGTTTTTTTCTTTAAATCAAAAATGTGGTAAGTAAATAATATTATTAATCAGTTATAGATTATTCAAAATTAATTGAAAAACAGGTTGAAATGGTTAAGTTGAATCGCTGCGCAGTGTAGGGTTTCAGAATCATAAAAGGTACAGATATTAAAATTTGGTTCCTTAACAAAAGTGAATAAAAAATGCAAACATTTAATTTGTTTTGTATCTTGCACACAAAGCAACTTGCCACAGCTAAAGTTTTAAATATCAGTGCTGTTTATTAAGCTTCCTCCTTTGTAGTAGCTTCAGGTTTGTATCAAAAGCGTTAAGTCGATCATTTTGCTTTCTGACATAGCTCACTTGTGTTGGCAAGTCGGCCGTGTATCGGTAGGCTTGCTAAATAACGGCCGTATTAAATGAAGGGACCAAGACAAAGTTGAGGTAATAAAAATAGCGGGAATAATATTAGGGTTGAGTTGAGGAGTAGGCTGGCTGATGAAGACATTTCCTTCGCTTATTGAAGTTCCAAGGTATCCTCTTCGTTTCACTTCATTTTCTGCAGAATGGATTTACGCCACCAATGTGCAAATGAAACGGCCACTGCTACCAATGTTTTGAAGTAATATTTTTAATGTTTCTTTCTAAGCAATGTTTGTTTGCGTGTGTGAGAGTTGTCAAATAAGTAATAAAACTGAGGAGGAAAATTACGAGCAAGCATTTTTTAGTTTGAAGCAGATCGTTGGGTTTGCTGGTAATCCTATTTTGAATTTCTTCTATTTATTTCTTCGAAGATTTCAAAAACTTTTCATGGTATAAGTAGAACTTTTTATTGTAAAAAAATTCTGATAGCCATTTCAGAAGATCTAGAAAAATTACGTTTCTTTTGAAAAATATCATGAACATAAAATTGTGTACACAAGCGAAAATAGTTGATTACTATCAGGAAAATATTGATTTTCATTATTGGTTTGATTGAATATATATATATATATATAGTTATATATTTTCTAAACCATTAAAGCTCAAATAATATTTTCATCATATACACATATTAAACCATCTTTTAAAATTAAATATAATAAACTATATAACCTAATATTATTCACACAAGGAAATACAGAAAGCTAATAATATTAAAAACTATTACTATGAAAAAGCTAATCCAGATTTAGAATTCCAACAATCAAATGCCAATCGACCTGAAGAATCGATTATGTCACATTATTTCGAAATTTATATACGCCAACCTTCTGTGAGGGGCCAATTGTTGGAAAAAGACAACAAATATAGGAGTAAATCTCCAAAATATATTAAGAAAAGAACGAGAAAATTAACTAAATGCTTACTGCTTCAAAGTCATAGCAAAAATTGCCAAAAGCTAAATACGAATTACAGTTCCGCATTTATCGTGAAAATATTTTAACTAAAATATGTTATATATACTATATTAAATCATCATTAATAAATTAAACTATAAATTTATATTTTTTAAAAACGTTATATTAACCTATTTTAATTTGATATTAATATTTAAATAATGATGTAATTCTTCATATTAACTATTTCTGACAATAGTGGCGCCATCTACCAATGTTAAGATGTACTAAAATCTAACTGAAATCAAAGGATATGAATATTTCAAATTAATCAATTCTAATTACTATTAATTTAAAGGTGCTAATAATTTTTTGTTAATGTAAGCAAGCATGAAATTAATAGGAAATCCATATATCAGGGCATTTTCAATAAATGTATCGATATATGATATCTGTTTTTTACTGTCTGTGATTAAAATATTGCTTCTATGTAAATAGTTCAGGATGATGTTTCGAAAGATTTGAATACTTATATTGCTATTCTAAAATGGTAGCCTATTTATATTAAACTTAAAAGTGTTTCTTTTATCAAAAATTTCCGTATTTAATTTATTATTAACTATTTTGATCTCAAGATCCAGGAAATCTGCAGGAGTAATACCTTCATTAGTTTTAAATAAAGTTAAATACTCTGGATAAAAGTCAATAATTGATGTGTATCCTTTTTGTCTTGAACAAATAATTAAGTCATCAATATATCTGTACATTATACAGGGATTGTAATTAATTTCTTTTTCATAATAATGTAAGTAAAAGTTAGCAAGAGCATTACTTGCAAGTCCACCTTGTGGAATACCTTTAATTTATTGGTATAATTTATTGTCAAAGCTAATATAATTTTGTTTTAATATAACTTCTATTATTGTTTTATATTTTTTTAAATCAATCATTTTATATATGCTAAAATCTTCATAAATCTTTAATAAAATTCTCATCAAATCTTTGATATCTATACTATTGAATAAATCTTGAAAATCAAAAGCACGCACAGAGTAAACATCAATATCTGTAATATTCTTTATAATTTCAAAGCTATTATTAATAATCATCGTATTATTCTGTTCTTTTAATTGTTTAATAATCTCTTGCAAATATTTTTGTAATAATCTACCAATTTTCTTTATATAGCTGTAACTACCATTCGTTACACTTCTGAATTTGATAGAGTTTTTATGAAATTTTTATGAAATATATATATATATATATATATATATATATATATATATATATATACAGCCTATTTATTAATAAGTAAAACAACAAACACATCAAACATTCATTTCAAGAATTTCAATTCATTACAAATCTATATTTAAATTAATCCAATAATCAAAATTATTAAATTAATGCCGAAAAAAGTATCTATAGAAAGTATTTTTGAACATATATTAATTTTGTTACTATTAAGATTAAATTAATAATTGAAAAAGACAATCTAAATTATGGAGTTTTCAACGATTTAAGTGATCAGCTCGACTTCCGACGAGCTTGTTATTTTTAATCTTGATTTTATTTGCGCAAAACCATCAATGAGACCAGTTGTTGAAAACATAAAGGGTAAATTACCCTAAATATGAAGGAGAAATAGGGATGATATATATATGTGCGTGTGTGTCGTTGGCAGAAAAAGCACTTATTAATATCATAGGCAGGCTTCCCTCCCTGACGAGCGGTTCGCCATGATATTTTTCAATTATTAAATTTTTGTCTTCTTTTCTGGTTCTTTGTTTCTTGTATGTTTTTGAATTTTTGTCTCTTGTTTGTTTTGATATATATAACGTTTAGAAATCAGTTAATATTTTGAGTTATTTAAGGATTTTCAATTAATAATTCAACAATAGTTTTCATTAACTTTGGAAATTCTTAAATTAATTACTTGCGTTATTCTCTGCGCTGAAACTTCAACTTTGGGCAAAAAAGGAATACACTAAACTATTCCTTAAGCTTTAAATAGTAACCTCAAGAAAGCTTAGCTATCGAAAGAACTAAATTTTAATTAATTTTACAAAAAAGAGATGAAATTAATTTCCTCAGTGTTATAAAACTTTTAGGAAATCAGCATAAATCCATTGACTTTTTAGAATCAAAGATGAGAATATAGAAAATGTTTATATTAGTACTTAAGAATTTTAAAAGGTAAAATAACTACATAATCTTAAAAAAATCCAGAAATTATTAAAATTTATTTGAAATTTTTTTGTTGAGGAATATTACATTTTTAGCGATGCATAATCCACGTTCATCAAATTGAACAGATGAAAAGAAATTGTTTTTGCCAGAAAAATCCTCTCTTTATATCGTCAATTAACACAATTCTCAGCAGAAAAACTGCTCTTCGCTTGAAATGCGAAGTAAGTGCATAATCATAGATATCATGGCTTTGTTAGCAAAAAGTATTCGTTTGCGTGTATCCACCATGAGCAATAAAAAAAGCATCGAATCTCAGTAACTATTGTAACGAACTGCATCGTTACAATCATACATAATTTTTTTTTTCTTTTTGATTTTCGGAACTGCACAAAACCATTTTTTAAATTTCATATTAGGCAATTTAAAGTGGTAAATTTTTGGATAAACTGTACTGAAATCAATATTCAATATAAGTCAATAAGAAATTCAGAAATCTAATCTAAAGTCGGAAACAATTAAAAAAATCTCAATAACAAACTTAACAAAAAATCAGAGCTTAAAATTTTCTATCTGAAATATCTGATGTACTTAAGAAAACAAGTAGCAAACTTTAGAAAAGGATGATAGGCGGCGATCTATCTCATTTGTATTGAATTTTTACATTCAAACACAAGTACAAGAATCAGCCCAGATGTATTAAATATGGAGGTTTCAAAGCAGAAACTTCTGTGAAATTAAGACAACATTAGAATCACCATGTACATAAATTGTAATGAACTTAAGATACGTATCCACCTGGATGGATTGTAAGAACTTAAAGTAAAGAATAGTCTAGTGCTTTGCCTAAACCACAGAAAATATTTCCAACAAATCAAGATCAATGAAAACAAAAATCTCTTTCTTCAATATTGCAGATAAATATCTATCAAGAAATATAATTTTAAAAAAATTGAATCAGTAAAATACATAAAATTTTAAGAAGAAATGGACTTCAGAAATCGGATATTTCATACCTGTAATTATTCAAAATCTCTTATACAAAAATTCTTAGGTTACTAAATGCTTTAATAACACTCAAAAGATCATTTTAATAGAAGACAAAATTAAGATTTTGAAGGACGCAGGAACTGATGTTGCGAATAAAATCATAAATACGAATTAAATAAAATAATTTTAGTTCAGTTTAGTTATATTAACGTCCCTTTTTGAAGCAACATCAGGGCTATTTTGGGACGGATCTCGTAATTTTGATCTAAGGTCAAATGACACCTGAACTGTCATCTCCCTCTCCAAACTTCCGCACCACACCAACGGGGGGACTAGAGAAAATTAAGTTTTCATTCAAAATTATTCAATAAAAAATAATTTTCAATTCATTTCTTCAAATGATCTCAAACAAAAAAAATTAAAAATTAGTTAACATGTCCACTGGCGTGAATTCTACAGTATTCATTTTCATTCCGATGCAAAACGACATGCATGCTATGGCATTAAATTTTTCAAATTAATTAATTAAAAAAATAAATCACCTGACAATTACTGCAACTGATTAAAATGTTTACTGTACGCCAACGTAGTGAGAAAAGGAATAAAATGAATGTTTAAACTTAGAAACTCATTCGACGCATGAAAACTGCAAGAAATTAAAACAAAATCGAGCCACTGGTGGAATTCTTATGTTGTTACACACATATACAAATAATTTTCAAAAATTTAATTTCCGGTATGTAATTGTGAAAAGTTTCTATTGCATCATTATGGTGTCCTTTATCTTTATTCTTAAAAATGTAATCGAACTCATAAAAATATTTAAAAAAACATATGAAATATTTAAACGTGAATACAGTTATTTTTCCATTCTTAAAATAGTTAATTTAATTATGAAGAATGCATAATGTTTTCGTATTTAATATACATATATTCCATTATTCTCTTAATAATCATAACATTAGAAAATAAACAAAAATCATACCATCCAAGCTTTCAGGAAATAAACTATGAATTCTAATTTCTATTATTATGATACCAGTTAATTAATTAGTAAAAGTAGTGTACCATTGAAGCTAACAGTATTAAGACCCTAAAACAACGATTTTCATTTGAAAGCATTGGGCCATTAATGAATATTGCATAAAAAGAAAGTGAATAGAGGAAGAATGACTGAGACGCCTTCGTTTTTTGATGAAACTTTCTTACATTAAGTGACACATAGAATGGTCTTTTTCTACGTTTAATTTTTCGGCATAATACAACCTTTTGTCTTACAAAACAACACATTCTAGGAGGAACATCCCATTATAGCTTTAAGAACATAAACGATTTACGCCTTTTCTTTACCTCAATGAACATACGTTGTTCAATATCTTCTGTGTAATAGTCATTAAATTTTGTTTTCTTACCAACGGAAGCTCTGGTCTTGAGTTTTTGGGATTTGTAGCTTTCTTTTTAAACAGGTAAAGAAAAAGACAAAAAGGTAACTGCTGCTGCTTCCTTAATGCTACTTTGCAAAAGGACGATTTATTTGGTTAAAGGAGGAGTTTCAAAACATAAATTCGGAAAAAATGTAATAACACGGTAAATAAAAGTGAAAAGTGATTATTCGGTTACTTGGTCAGAGTGTATTCTCATTGTCATTTTTACTTTTTTCTCGCCCATCAAACTTCATTAAATTGAAGAGTGAAAGGAAAAAAATGCACAACCCCAACTTGCAATTAGCAGTTATGCGGCAGAAAACTTTTATCTACGTCAAAATTTCAATATGAATTATAATTCCACTAGGGATGTTTACGAATATTTAGAAAGAGGAAGAAGGGGTAAGGGGAGAATGCACATGGTAATGCGCAGAAAGAAGGCATGAGATCCATTTTGGGGCCAATCACTCAGTTTATAGCTGGGATGGAGAAAGAATTGCTGAAAAAAGTGGAGGGAAAGCCTGTTTGAAGGGCAGAAAGTAAATTAGAATAGAAGTAGAGTAGATTCGCAGAAGACTCAGAATGAAAGTGGTATGGTTACAATACGATTTTCTTTTTACATATTTTATCGAGAAATTTCAGTACAATACCCTCTGAAAATGTGGTATAACGACCATGAAAATTTAAACATTAAAATTTTATTAATAAAAAGTTTTTCCGTAGGGAAGGGCTGGTGAAACAGGGCTTGCTACCTTTCTTGGAGAAAAAATTAATCTATTTCCAATGCTCTGAAATTGAAAAAGAGTCAAACCACGCTATATGAGGCTACCAAGTTAAATTTTTCCTTGTTATCCATACAAATTTTATTCATTATGTAATTATCCTACAGTGTTACAGGTACAGGTACAGGTATATATATCTGTTCATGTAGCACTATCATTTCAAGAAGTTGTCAGGTTTCTCAGATTTTTAATTTATTTTCCCGTAACTGTCTTTTTCATTGCCTTATCTTCCGCATTTTGGTCCATTATCTGTTTATGAAATAAATCTTTAGTTATTTCTTACTCAACTTTGTGTCTTTGTATTTTTTAACAGTGAAATTTCTCCACTTTTGAACACAAATAACTGCGTTGGTTAGACAATTCGATTTAAAAATCCGGTGTTCTGCTAGGTTTTAAAATTTTAAATGTATTCATTTCTGAAAAAATAGGTAGAGAATTTTAAAAAGTGAATTTAAACATTTCCATAAAATACTTTCATCTAGAAACTCATTATATATTTTGTCAAGTTCAAATTGTACAAAGCTGGGTCAGAAGGTTCTACTAATTACATTCATCTGTACTTTGTACCGTCGAAAACTAATAAATAAAAAATGAAAATATTCCATAATAATTTACAAATTGAATTTCTCTGAATTATGAATCATTATTTTTTCCAAATCTACATAAAATGAAGAAGAACTAATGATAAAACCATAGTTGATCATTAATTAACCAAACCAGTCATTGTTTTATCTAAATTATGTTATCGAAAATGAATTCTTCAGAAATAATAACTGTGCAATTATTAAGTATCAAGAATCATTATGTGTAGAAATTTTCATTTTTGATCCACATTTTATCGAAATCGAACAATAAAATATCAGTTGTTTAACCTTTCTTTTTTTACCAGTTTAATAGACCTCATTTTTACCTTAAAATATATACTATTTAAATTGCACTTTTTCAAATTTTAATTCATACATAAGTAAAGAAGCATATTTGGTTTCTGCTCCATTTAATTAAAACATGTATTGTGATTTAGATCTAAAGATGATCAAACAGTCCTTTAAATTAAATTAATTATTTGAAATGCTTTATTATTACTTAACAATTGAAATTCAGATAAACAACATATAATTTTTATTCCTAGTTTGGATATCAATCTTCCACTTGCCTTTAGAATTTTATATTGTATAGGGTTTACAATTTTGTAAACTTATAGATCAAATATAATTTTTATCAATATTTATTACTATAGTAACTTTCATTGTTACACCTATTTCTGGGAGAGGAATTAGCAGTAGCTCATATTATTTCCTATATTTGTTTTTGGATTAAAGGAACTGGAATAAAAAATTTGGCAAACAGAAAATTTACACCTTAGTTCCTATATGAATATTTGAAAGCAGATGTTATTGTCTAGCTTTGATCTAAATATACTATTCCCGTTCCTTTAAGATAAAAATATATAAAGGAAGTATACTATGCGCTTCTAATTATAATAAAAACGACTCATCGACTGATATGTAAAATAGGTATACCCATTTATAAAATAATTTTTTACATACAAAAGTACATCAATATTAAAACATATAAAAGACTAGATTTTTTTCTCCTTTAAGCAAACGTTTTCAAATAACAGTTGGGATAACGAAAAGCTGAATGTAACCAACAAAGATTTCCGCACCTCAAAGAATTCCCTTACTCGAACTCACCTTCTCCAACAAATTCTCAGAAGATTATAATGGAAAAATGATAATTTCGCTCTAACTTTTAAACTTGCACCACTTTTCTCCCCATCATCCAGTACTATTGGCGGCAGGTACTTCAGATAAACGACCAGTTTGATGGGACAGGCGCCAATTACACCGCCAAAAACACAATATGCCGTTTTGCCGGAAACACGACGAAATTTCAGGAAACCCGAGCTTCGTTATGACCGTTAGCTTATATTAATTACTCTAATAAAACACCCCTTCCACTACACCTCTGTTCTAATACGGACAATCCGTTCGATCACCTTCTCCCCCTCCCCTCACACCCCCTGCAGTCCCATAATTCGCCAGGAACCTACCAAGGTTTTCTAATAATCTTCAAATCTCCTGCCAGTAAGTTCCATTATTTTAATTACCCAGACCATTAGAGCTATATATATGGATGCATACATATATCCGACCAAGAGCATATAAATATAGAGGCATCTAGTTGAAGCGGATCTGCCGGACATTAATATTTAGCGATTGGCAACACGTATTGCGATGCAGCGTATTTTTTTCGCCACTTATTAATTTGTGTTCTTGCAATCTGCTGGGCTCAATTAAAACGTAAAAGGTTTTGGCGCGGAAAAATTTTTACAGAAAACTTCAAGTTTGGCGAGCTTCTAGCTGTTCTCTCCCGTAACTGCAGGAGAATATTTTTAATTGTATTACCTTTTAGAACCGGCTGGCAGAAATATATGAACTGTTTTTAATTAAAGACTTGCCATCAGGTGTTTTGCCGATAATGGAAGTTGAAAGAATAAAAATTTTTGCAAACCATATCTCCTCTGTTCCTGTAATTGCATGTGGCAGCTTTGGCACGATAGCGGTCTGGACTATTACTTTTTATTGCGCGACGTAATGGCTGGGAATGCGAGTACTGAATTTCTTCTATGAGTTATTTCAGTATTTCGGTAATGAGACACTGTTTTTGATCTCTTATTTCATCTAAGGAGAGTACTGGAAGTTTAAAAAAATGACGTAATGGTTTGGAGAGGAAAGGGGATTGTTTCTCAATGCAGTGAAACATTCTGAAATTATTATCTTCCGTATCTAATAGAACTTTCCTATTAAAAAATCTTCTTTTTCTAATAGGAACCATTAAAAATATATGCAAATGATTGATACAGCATTCTTATTGGTAATCAGTTTAAAGAACCCCACATTCTTATCCTAAACGTTTTTCATCATTAACCAGCGGTTAATTATTTAACTCTGTTTAAAGACCAGAATGTGTATTGACTTTAATTAAGCTGAAGAAGTTCTTGAATGAAATTTAGTTACGTTTAGCTTTTGTTATTTAAATTGTCATCCCATTTTTGAAGCTATTTTCGGACGGATTTCGGGATTTTGAGCCGTGGTAGGAAAACTAGAAGGATTAGTGAGGTAGGAACTGGTGGCACAACCTTCTTGCCCTAACGTTCACTCGACACTAGCGCGAAGACATTTGACCCACTATGCATCAACCCCCAATACACAACAGATCTTTGGTGGAATCGAGTTCCAAACCAACGAATGATATTAAGTGCTGATTACATAAATAATATTTGTAACTTCTTAATTATTTAACATATGTTTGCTCGATAAAATGATCGTCCATGAATTAAGAACTTTTAAAAATAATTCTTGTGTATCATGTATCTTTTTAAAGGGACCACGCTATCCTGGTGGAAGAGGGTTGACCTCGATGCGGCTTCCAGGTCAGCTTCAACCGTAATCCTCTGTTAATATTGACCTCGTACGAGTTAAACTGGCTCCTCATCCTGAAGTCCTCATGTTTTTATTTAAGTTCAGTAAGGGGTGAATATTTCGGAGCTGTGTTAGTTACATGGCTACGATTTAGAATGCATTGTCATGCATGTTGAGGATATTTAAAATGTCTTATATTATGTTATTTGTAATATTTATTCGTGAGTCTAAAATTTCAGTTACTATTACGTGCTTGAAATATGTAATATCCTTCTTCTATTTTCAATTACTGTATATCTCTTTGAAATTTAATCATCGCTAATCATGTCTTAAATCATTTAATTGAATTGTTTGAAAATAATTTATTTCATTACTTCTTCCATATATTACTTAATTAAGAAGAAATAATTTGCACCAAGAAATATAAAATGGTACTCTCGAATTCACAAAAAAAATTGAATTTTCCAAACAGAAACTTTGAAGGTATACATTCAAAAATCATTTAGAATTCCCAGACGTACTATACTTAACTCCTACAAAACTTCTAAATTGTGATTGTCTTTCTATGTGAATCAAAAACAACAAATATTGTATACAATAGCACGTAATCTTTGTTATTAAAAATTTCATCAATGAAAACTTTCAATTTATAACAGCAAAACATTTAGTTGTAATGCTTGTTTCATTCAAAAATTTAAAACATGCATTTGTTCTCTCTATCGAAACAGAATCGGAGTGAATCAGTTTATTAACCTCTTCGCAAACAATGATGAGTGTGCCTTGCGCATTTAATAACATAATTTTAATATTTAAATCTATAGTCGATATATAATCATTAAGTCAAAGTAATAATTAAGTTAAGACACAAAAATCGCTTTAGTATCTCGGATGTACTTTGCGTTTTTATATGGTTTGAAATGTCCCAAATAGGATGTATAATCAAATTAGGAAGTCAAATAAATTCATAGGTCAAGGGGTTCATTATCGCATAATGACTGAAATCCCCTTCTGACTAACATCACGCAATTTATTAACAAGTTGTATGAAGGTGTTAGGGGGTGGAATATTGTGTACATACAAGATACAAATAATACACCAAACGCGTTCGTTCAATTTGTATCTTTTGATGTATCAGTGTACATAGCATCTAAAATAATAAATCAAACTGTAATAATATGCAAAGTGAAAGAAAAATCAGTTAGATATGAAAACTACTACAGTGCTTAAATAGAAAATCGAAACATTTCTTATTCACCATCCTACCCATGCTGAATAAGTTTTAACTATTTTTTTTATTTTTGGAAAATTATTTATTTACTATAATTTATTTGTTGTAACTACATTTCAGTGATATTAACATCAGTGGAATGAAAAATAAATATTTTTGAGTTTCTTTTTCAAATCTATACAAACAAATGGAATACATGATCTATCTATAAATGACAACTGGATCAGCTGCCAGTTTATGTATGTCACATCGAAATATTTTTAACGAAATCTCAAAAGAAAAAAAATCATTTTCGATTTAATTTTAATCAAGGATTTTTATGTTATCTATACAAAGAGAAAACTTTATAACAGTAAAAATAAATTCCTACTTCAAGCGATAAATCTCAATTTTAGGTTCCCTGAGTCGGAAAAAATCATTTTTCGAATTATGTCTACTTGTTTGTGCATGTGTATGAACCATCGGGAGTGGTCTCCCAAAACTTGCTCGGTTCCGACCTAACGCGGGTGGGGAAAAAATACACAGAGCGGCAGTAACATGGACGATTCCGTACACAGGAGGAGATTCCGTTTCTTCGCGTCGTAGAATGGCGAAGAAACCGAATATACTATTTAAACGCTTTTTTTCCAACCAATTGAAACGAAAATTGGACACGGATCTACAATTAATGTTACCAGACTTCATATCCATTTTCATTTATCTAAGTCATAGGGTTTAGAAGTTATCGGGTTAAGAAGTATGCGATTATACAGACCGACAGACAGTCAAACCTTTGACAGATTTGTTCCAAAATTTGACACGGATCTACATTCCTGATGATAAAATTTGGTACACAGTTTAAAAAACTGTGTACCAAATTTTATCCACCCAGATATTTAAGTTTTTGAATTATAGTGTTCACATGAACGCGGACAGGCAGACAGATATACTTCCCGTTGACGGATTTCGTCCCAAATTTGATAGGAACCTACAAATTATGCGTCAAGATCACATACTAAATTTCATTCCTCTATCTCTAATAGTTTTTGAGTTATTGTGTTCACAGACATATAGATACACAGACATAATTACAAAATTGTGTTTTTCGGATTCTGGGAGATCTAAAACGTGGAGATTTATCAAAATCTGGAGTTCGAATTTTTTGAAGATTACAATACTTTCTCTTCGTATACGAGAAAGTAAAAAACGATAACTTTCTTTCCGGAGAGAAATATATATATGTAAAATTCAGTATATGGTCGTTGCACCAAATTATATATATGTATGAAATTCTGAAACCATCAATGTGAAGTCTGCCTGTTTTATATGTATGTAATCCTGATAATTCCGAAACGGAATAAGCTAGATGGATGAAATTCGATATATAATCCGTCCAGCAAAATTGTAGACATGTATCATATTTCGGACAAAATCTGTCAGCTGCAAAATCTGTCTGTGTAGATGTATGTGAACACATTGGCTAAAACTCGCACACTTGCTAGATGCATGAAATATCGCGTTAGGTCTCTGCATCCAAACTGCATCAAATTTTGAACAAATTTAGTCTATAGGAAAAGGTACTGTCATATCCATGATGTTCTTTACCTTGATATGAAAATAAACAAAACATTATCGTATTTTCAAAGATTATTTTAGCCCGCTCTTTTATGTGGAAGTATATGAGAAAGTCGAAAGGAGAATACTCCTGCTATTTTTGAAATTTTTTGTTATCGTAGTTCCTACGTAACGGTAAATAGAAAAATATTGTGGTTGAGAAAATTTTCACAGCTACTTCATTTAAATTTTTAAACATGTGTAACCATGAATAGTTTTAATAAAAACACCTTGATTAAAAGCATGCCTGCAAAATGTGCTTAAAACTTTTTTTTAAATTGCGTTTCATTCTATTTATCATTAATTAATGGTTTATGTCCATGACCTATTTCTTATTTCAAGAATATGGCAGCATTTGTCTGACGGGAATGAGGTTTCAACACTAAAAGGGGTAGCAACATTGTCAACATTAAAAGGGGTGGCAAGCGGAAAAGGTTAAAGAATCCCTATTTTAAGTCTTTGTTCCGCGGTGGCCTAGGAGTAAGGTGTCGTCTTCGGAGCCGGACGGTTCCAGGCTCGAAACCTGAATCCACTGAAGATCCGTCGTCTTTTGGACCTATTACACGTTAAGGCCCGGTGCACACTAGCCGATTCGTGTCGTTGAAGCTATAAAAATAACAATAGTAGCCCACAGGCCCCCTGTGGAGACACACAGGAGGAATAGAGGTTACTATTGTTACATTTATAGCTTCACCGACACGGATCGGCTAGTGTGCACCGGGCCTAAATCATACATGGGGGCCAAACGTCCTCCCGCTGGTGTAGTGCGGAAGTTTGGAGAAGCGGGTGCTAGCTCAGGTGTCGTCCTCGTCATCTGACCGCGGCTCAAAATTACGAGATCCGTCCCAAAATAGCTCTCGTGATCCATCAAAACGGGACGTTAATATAACTAAACTTTAAGCCTTTGGTAGTCGCAATATCTAACAGATATGCATCTATCAGCTGTTTTTAACGCATTACAATTGTAATTTTTCTCACAGAATACTCACTTATATACCCATTAGGACTAAATATAATCGTTTTAAAGGAAAGATTATCAAAACCGGATGAACATATAGAATAAATTCTGTATTTTCGAGTTACATTGCGACCATTTAAGTATGGAAGCGATTGCGACTAAAGGAGGGATAAGCAATGATTCGTTTTCAGCTTTTTTTTCCCACCCAGTGAACTTATATAAAAACTTTTATTTCGCAAAGAAACTGAAATATTAAATAAAAACTCTTATCCACCTTTGGTCACGTTTTTTGGAAATTCTCCGTTTATTTGTAAATATTGACACTTGAATTGGAACTGAATGGATGGATTCAAATCACTTTTCAATCGTATGAATGTTTCAAGAATCCTAACTCGGGAGAAAATGAAAACTAATAAAACCTCCACTCTATTCCAAATAAAAATGCTAAATGAATGCCATCGGTTCTAGTAGGAAAGAAAATTTAATCAAACTTCACGAAAAAACGTTTTCCACTCTCCTTTCAAAACCCAACGTTATTTGCATCTTGTATCATCTCCTTTGTTATTTGCTTAAGAAATTAAAATAGTATTGAAGCTAAAAGGGCCCAAAAAAAGTTCATTTAACCCCATATTTTACGACCCGATTTCACCCTGGCGCCAATCGCGTGGCGCTTTTGAGCCAATAGGAAACTAGCAAACGATTCGGAGCGATGGGAAAGAGAAAAGGCGGGAAAAACACAAAGAAATCTATTCTCGGCTTAAGTCTTTGTGTCATAAAAGGGCGAAACAATTACTGGGGTTCGAACCGAAATACGAACGGATGGATACCGATTTCTCGGGTGATATAAAAAGGAGGTACGGATCCTAATATCGGTTCTGGGCTCCGTTTATTGCCCCGAGTAATGAAGTTCGTGTTTGTGGTAGTAGGATTTCCTACCCCCTTCTTTCGGGATATTTTCTTTGGAACCCCGAAATAAAAGGGGTTGGAATGACAGTGTGAGTGTAATATTTTTCGATCTTCATGTCAGATCAGTTTTTCTTAAAAGAAATTCAAGTTCGTGAGTAGATTACTAGAGCTGAAATATATTGCTTGCAGGAAGGAGGGAGAGAATGAAATATAAATGAAGTGTTAAAAACTTGAATGACTATTCACAATATTTACACTTGCATAGCAAATTTGTTTACTTTTATGTATGTCATTTTCAAAATTTTAAAATTTACTAAAACTCGGGACATAACAGATAAAATCTCAATTAGTAAAGAAATGACGTTTGGTGTGGCAGTGGATAAAAATTTTTCCATGATAAAATATGTTGAAGCAGGAAGAGAAGGTAACAATCATAATTTAATGGTATATTCCTTTGAGATATTCGTTTTAACCCTCTGAGCGGCTAGCTATTTTGTTGTACTAGCTTTCTAGTCTTGAAAATTTGCTTCTAAATTGAATAATGTGATCTTGAGTGCATTTAGTCAAGTCTCTGAAATCTTAAGAATATTTTATCCATGGTAGTTTAAGAAATTAAACACATGGACATGAGTATCTGCTTCTGAACTCAATATGAGAAACGGGAAAATACGCCTGAAACGCTTAGAGGGTTAATGTGTTTAAGGCCACACGATTCTATAGACATCAATGTAGTGAAGGCCACACTGTTCTATAGATTCAAGACACAACGTGCTATCTCATTGGTACCTCAATTTTATGAGATTCATAATTGTCTTAAAATATATCTTTCTTCCTCATATTTCAGCCAGAATTCTCTGATACATCACATTGGCGTGCTGTATAGTGTTCTAGAGTCAAAACCGCGTGTAGTTCTTCTTTTGATTACACAAAGTGAGAGTATGGAGAATACGTGTCCACATTTACTGTCTGGTCACTTAAAAAAGTAAAATTCTTCGTCGTCATCGTGTGTACGAAAGATTCGATCTACTACAGACAGTTAAAACCTAATTTGAGAGTACGTAGTAAAGCTACACTCGATCACATTGTTGGTGAAATGATATCATGTTTGTTTCATCCTCGTAGAGCTACAGAGAAACTTCCATGAAATTAAAAAAAATAATATTGAGTTGTCTATTTTAAATATAGAGTTTCATTATAGAAAATATCGATTACTGCTGTTTAAAATCAAATTCCACTCAGATACACCAACCACTTTTAAATACTTTTGGATCATATTCAGAGAGAAATGAGCTCAAAGCATGTCTTTGAGGGAGCGTCTGCTGTGGAGCTTACTAGCTGTTTTTTAGTTCTAAACTGGATGGTTTCCTCAAGCGTCGATTTTCCCACAAATTTCATCGTCGCTAGTAACAACTACCTTTAAAATGAGACCACCTCCAAAGTGTTGCAATAAAATCTAACTGTAAAATACGAGTATTTATAAAAGCCTTACATTGTTTTATTTTTGCTTTCAAATCTAAAATATTTTTACTTATAGTAAAAATAACTAAAACGAAATGATTTTGTTAACAAATTTAACAATATAGTTTTATTTATTGTAAGAAATCAATAAAGAACTATGCCCTTAAATGTGAACGTGTACGAGGCGAAAAATTGTTTCGCTTTTTAAAGATGTTACAGAAAATCAATCAATGTATTGCAAGTCTATAAGTCTTAGTAATTTTAATAAAATATCTAACATAACAGTGCTATTATTTAACTATTTATTACATTTGGCTATTTCTACCCAACAAAGTTCACTCTATATTTTAACAAACTCTGTAGGTGGAAATCATTTATCCTAATATAACAAAATGCAACAAAGTAACTGAACTTAAGCGAAAAGATGACTGAAGCAAATTAAAATTAGAATCCGGTCAGGGGACTTCACCAGGGGCCCCCCCCCCCCCCCCAGCAAGAATTCAAAGATGGGAATTTTTTTTTAGTGATCTGAAAAATGTCTAAATTTTGACCCTTTGTGATCCGAAAAGCCTCTTTATTTATTTATTTTTTATTTGCTATTTTAAAATGTAATTTCGGTGCTATTGTATTTTTTAATTGGTTCTAATATAATTTTTCTGCAATTATAGTTAAATATTGGCTAATATTCCATACATTATAACATGTTTATTATTCCCTTCGTCCAACTTTAATTGTATAATTTGCCGTTATCTTCCAGATTACTGAAAAAGACTAGGTGAAATCAGGCAAAACTTGGTATAGATTGTTGCCCATGCATCTTTTAACGTTTACGTGTGCATGCGCCATTTCCTAATTGAAATTGGTAAATTAGGTCCCCATTTTCGATTTTGTTTTTCCCTTCTCGAAGAAATATATTTATATGTATGAAAAGCTTCTGTAATATTACTTGTGTAAATAATGCAAAATGTAGGAAGAAATTAAGAAATGAAAACTGGTGGGAATTAATCTTGACCGTTTGGACCAAATGGGCAAAAGACAATTTGAAAAGACACTGTCAACTCACTTCAGGAATATTTTGTAATTTCAACTTGTAGTCAAAAATATTCTGCCTGTTCCCACCTGCTTATTACAGGCTTTATGAAATATAAGATAAGTGAATTTGGTTTTGCATATTTCCATACATTTCGAAATAACTAAATAAGGTATTACTTGAATTTTTGAAAATTGGCCTATTAATTATGGTAAAGAAAAAAATTTCAAATAGGTCAACTAAAGTTGGATGGTGGGAGCAAATTTTTAACACATTCATAGATGAAAATCGTGATATCTCATCTTCCAGGAATGACATATTAAGACTAGAATTTGCTGTATGTACCAGTTTAGATAACTTGGTCATGTTAATATACGTTTGCAGCGAGCATTCACTTTTTGTCTTTTTTGAAATTGTCTAGAGTGAGCACCGTTACCATTTAACTCTTCTGGAACTCGCTTCTAATTTGTATATAGTAGCGTGTTGATGATAACGTTAAGAATCATGAATTAATGAGAACCTTTTCATGAATTAATGAGCTTTTAAACCTAATGGGCATATACGTCCCGGAGGTTGCACTGCATTTGCTATTGGATAAATAAATCCCACTTTTATATTTCTTTTTGTCTAAAATTACTTTTAAACTTCTTTTTATAGTTAACTTGAGTCATTCAAAAGTCGAATCGAAAGAGTTAATCCGATAAATTATCCGGGAAATTTATTGCCATTTATATGCCAAACTGCTTTTGTCTGTACTGTCTCTTTTAAGTGTGTGTCATTTTGTCATTTATCAATGAATTCCTCAAAACCTAATTACCACTCCAGAAAACCTTAATACCTTATACCAGGCACCATTTCTAGCTTGTTCATACGTGGCAGTTAGCAAAATTCAGGTAAGTATTTTCAAAGAATTCCATCAACTTTGGTTAATTGGTAAAACGTGTAGTAGTTAGTAGGTTAAAAGGTGAATATAGAAAATACAGTGCAACTTGGATTATTTGCAGATGACGGGACCTCAATAAAAAATTTCATTTATTCAAAAATTTGAATTAAGAAAAACTGGGTCTAAAAATGAGTGCAGCAAGAGAAAGTGACAATTTTTATACTGAAAAGGGAAGTAAAAATTTATTTTTAATATTTAGCAATTTCAATGGATAATGCCCAATTAATAAATGAACAGTAAGTGAATTTCATAAAAAATGAAATATTAATTCTAATTACATTTTTAAAAAAAATTAAAATTATTGTAATTTAATAAACGAAAAAGTAATTTTAATAAAAAAAAGTACTATTTAGCATTTTGAATACAACAATTGTATAATAAAACTTCAAAATAAACAATACAATCCACATATAACGTGTTCAAAGTTTTCTCAAATCTGAAGAAATTTTTACTGCTTTTGAAATAGAATACCTTTCTACAGTAGCTCGAATGAATTAAAGGCCTTAAAGAATTATTCATTCTTGATCATAAATTATTACGATAAATAATTATTCACTTATGGACCAAAGTACGCATGTGTTTAACTAACGAAAACTATTCAGAAATAAAAGCGATTTTTTTAAGAATTTTTTTGACGTCGAATTAACCATTATTCGAATAACCAATTATAAACAATATTGAATTTAAAAAATTGTAATTTAATAAACGAAAAAGTAATTTTAATAAAGAAACAATATACAGCACTTAGAATACAACAATTGCATAATAAAAAAAATACAAGCCACATCGAATGTGTTGAAAGTTTTTTCAAAAATGAGAAATCTTTTACTGCTTTCAAAATAGAATATGTTTTTACAGCATTACAGTTCGGGTGAATTAAGTGCTTTAAAAAATTAATCACTTACAGTCACAAATTATTACAATTAAAAATAGTTCACTTGCGGACCAAAGTACGCAAGTGTAAGAAACGAAAACAATTCAAAAATAAAAGCAATTTCTTACGAATTTTTGTTTTGATTTCGAATTAACCAATATTACTCAAATAACCAATTATGGACTATATTTTAACATTAGATTAATATTAAATTCAAGGATCAGAGTAAATTTCGAATTACAGACGAATTCGAAAAAAAAATATTCGAATTAGCCAAGTTCCGCTGCACTATTTAGTAAATTTTTATTTTTAAAAGCACTTTATACATTCATTATATAGCAGTAACTCTGGAAACGTATTATTTAGTCTGAATTTTACTCATTTTTTGTGATATTGCACACAAGACAAAACACCAGTCTAACACGCCAAAGTAATTGGAAACGAAAGGCGACATTTTTTGTCCCCAGTTTTGCTATCAGACCTTCTAAATCTGTGCTTACAACTCTTAAATGTATTGGTGTGGATAAATTTTAGCGTCATGAAAACATTTACTTCACGTCCTTCAATTAAACTTTTAAATCTAGCCAAGATAGTTAAATAAAATATATCTTTATTTGTAGTATTTCACTGAAAAATTTTCAAATAGCTTAATGTGACCATTTTATTTTCTGTCCTTTTCATTTGCCTAGTTCTCAATAAATATGTCCTTCACCTTTTTTTCCTTTTGTATATGTGCTCATAAGGAGCAAAAGAAAAAATTTATAGATGGAAGCTTCGGAATTTTTTCCCAACAGAATGGAAGTTTTAACTGAAAAAAAAATTATGAAATTCAGTAGTAAAACACTGTTCTTGAAGTTAGTGTAAAAGTGAGAAAAGTTATGTCTATAGTATATTATTCTTTTGTTTCATAATCATATAAGGAATTGTCATTAAAAAATGGTAAATTTACCAAACTTTCATTCAACAAAGAGAACATTAACGGTGGTTTCACTAATAAAAACTGATAATCTATTGTGTCAAGCAATTACTTTTTATAAGTAAATATGATTTAATAACCCAGTTATATGAAACACTTTTCTCTTTCATTAACTGTTTATTACAATAAATTAACCAGTAATTCCTAATATATGCCTGTCTCCATGATATGTTTCCTTACGCGCCGTTTATATTCTTTACTTATATGTGTATAATTTTCAAGGAAGAACCTGATTAGACAGTATTTCTTTATAATATAGCAATATAGTTTAAGAATTTGTTTGAAGAGGTTTAAAATAACACACTAGAAAGAGATAAATAAAGCATTACATATTTGCAAGAAATTTAACGAAAATAACAAACATTTTTATATTTAAAGTGTTATTTTGATATTTATCGATTTATCTCGACTGATCAAGAGTAAAGAGAATATTATAAGAGAAAAAAAACATTCAGTATTAAAAAGAGAAAAATGAGAAATGTTGGCATGACAACTATTGAAATAAGAATTATATCAAAACTTATCTTTATAATTTTTTTCTTAAATAAATATTTGTCCTCTTTCCAGAAATTTATAATATTGGTTTTGCAGTTGTCTCTGTATACAATAAACTAAAATGAATAATTTTGATGAGCAGTAAGGAAGCAAAAACAAATTCGATTTAGTAAAATAATATAGTTTGCTTAATTCTTATACCTTTCATGTAGTAAAATTTCAATAAAGGAACCATTTAAGTTGAAAATTTTTCCTACGTGTTCGATTTAACCTTTTATATCTCTACTGCACGATAATTTCTGTTAAATATAATATTCGATAAAGATATTTAAATAATGGTGCCTTTGTAAATTCTGCAATTTTTTTTGCTGCGAGTCAGAGAAAGTTTCCACTGTCGGTTACATGAACGATTTATTTAACTCAGATGTCACTATATTCGAGAGTTTTATGCATAAATAATAGAGAGAAAAAGAATCCGTGATTTTCCTCAATGATTACAACGTCGCTATCTGCGAACATGCGAACTTAACACCTACTAAATTCGTGTATGTCTGTTTATTGGATTGTTTTTTTAATAAAAAGCAAATGGCACAAAAAAGCCAACAAAATAAATGTTAATCTAAAAGTCATATTACGTCGGAATTCCCAAATGTCATTGGAAAAGACTCAGTCATCAAAAGCTCCTGGGCCAGTGGGAAGAAGAGTATGCTTCTTCATCAAAAGCCAGCCACACAAAAAAAGTTCTTTCCGACGGTGAAATACAGGCTTGAACGAAATCCTTTCTTCTTCTGCTCTTTTAAAATGACTCATTTTCTTACTGGACATGGTACTTTTGAGGAATATTTAAAAAGGTTCCATCGACAGACTAGTGACGTGTCTGACTGCTCCGTAAGTGAAATTCAAACCTTAGAGCATATTATTTTTCGATGCCTGCCTGTCTAGGATTGCCGGAAAATTTTACAGCAAAAACTTGGCGTTTCAGAAAAGGACTGGCATGTCGCCCTGATTTCCCTTGATTAATACTAAGTCGTCTTTCTTTTCTTCTACAGAATTTGTTCGCACTTGTAATTATAAATGATGTTTTTCCTATTGATTAGAAAAATTTATGCACCTTTTGTAAAACCGTTTTGCTTTATATTGCTATAATGATGTTTGTTTTCTTCTTCTCTGTTGTTTTTTTATGGATCCTCCAACTTTTTTGTATATATTTTTCTTCCTTTTTCCCCGGAAGGTATTTTGTACCTTTTACTTCTGTATAATTTTGATTCCTTGATTGTTGAAATTTTGATTTTGATTTTTTGATGGAGTTCAGTATGATTTTTTGTTATTATTATTTTCTTGTCAGTATTATTTTATTATTTTTTACTCTGTTTTATTTAGTTTTGGTAACTTCTGAACGTAACTCTATATTATGGGCACTATGATAATTGAGAAGAACAAAATCAAATCTCTTCTTCGATAAAGTTGATTGTTCGAATTCTAATATACAGTCTGCGCTTTAATTATTATAAGATGTTTTAATTTCTAAACAATACAAAACACATTACAATATAAATATGTTGATTTTAAGTGATATTTAAGAAATTTCCGTTAAATGTTGTAGGCACATGCAGTAAAATCATAATTTAGGTATACTTTTAAGGAGTGCGATTCAACCACCATGCATTTGAATTTCAAAAACTACATTATTTAATCAGTTCTGGATATTTACAACAGATTTTCTTTCGTATTTTCATACAATAACAATAACAGTTTTTCATTATTCATATGTATACACTAAATGTTTTATTTCTCTTATCTCTTTATTTCTCTCCCTCTTAAAGTGCATAGTTTCAGCTACAAAATGTATACTAAAAGTAAGTTATGATTATTGTATTCTAAAATATTCATTTGAATTTATTTGTTCAATTTGAAGAATTTATGAAAGAAAATGATTATTTTACAATTAAATAATTTCGAAGCTTTATAAATTGCAAAACGCATTTTTGTAACCTTTCTCACAATCACAGCTTAAAATTACAATTTAAAAAAATTATATATCATAGTTTTAAATTAATTTGAACTAATTTTTAAAAAAATAACAACGAAATGCCGGATTAAGTCCAAAATCTCACGTGATATAACGTAATGTTTCGTTACTATTATACACAAATTTTGTTTCGTTTACCATTATAGAAAACATTAATTTTTTATTATTAACACATTTCAAATATTTTTAGTTTGAAATTTGTTTCATCATGATCAATTGATTTGCTAAATACTTTTAGTTAAACGGATACTAGGAATGATTTTGTGTCAGATGTGTTCGCTTCACACTTCCATTATTGACAAAATTGCGATATTTAAAAAATATCTTATGTGATTGTGGATTTATAAATACTCCCTGTATTTATTTATAAATTTTTTTAATTTTCTGCTTGCTTTTTGGCATTATTTTTTTCAGAAAAATTTTTTGGTTAAAATGTTATTTGCGATAGTTTTTCTTTCTTTTTTGATAAATATAAAAAAGACGAAGAAGAAAATCTTCTCAATTTTACCTTGCAAGGAATTTTTCCGAAGTCAAAATCTTTGTCTAAATCTCATTCTTCTTGTATAGTATTTTCTATCAACGAAAAAAAAATTGCAAATTTGCAGCTGCCTTTAAAACACTTAATAATTGCAAATCAAAGAAATTCATGTTGTTCTAGTTATTTAGTTCCCAGTTTTTGTTGAATCCCCCTATGCCGATTGTAAAGAAAATTGCTTTTTGTAAAACTTCATATGAAAGCTTTGGCAATCTCATTTTTTTTTTGGGGGGGGGGGTATAAGCTACGAATTTGCAGTAATTTTGTGTAAGATACAATTATTAATTTCTCTACCCTGAATTACCATTTTTACAGTGCCTAGCCCTCCTTGTTTTTTTAAAATGAATATTTATAATACCAATAAATATGTCTGAAGTAGTAGTGCTGAATATGGTTATGGAATTCTACACCCATCAGAGTTATTTAAATTAGAAGCAGTTTAATTCCTATATTAAGTTCCTTAATCACTAAAACGCACCTAACAGAGAATTGGATTCAATTTTGCTCAAGTGACACAAGTTAAAAGCACTGACAGAATTTAATTTTGAAATCCATTGCGCATCTTGCATGAGAAAAAAAATGCATGACTTCACTGCTAGGCAATTTGTAGTTATATCTAAGAAGACATGTGCAATGACATTCATCACGTGACATTGACATTACGTGAAATGACTGCTTTAGGGAATACGGGAATTAATGAATTTATAAAAATAAGCTCTAAATATTAAGTTAGTGTTTTAAAATCATTCAAAGCTCTAGAAATAAAAAGGATCTAATTTGGTATTTTAAAAACATTTTGAAGATACAGCAACAAAAAGGAAAGTACTACTTTAATTAGTCGAAAAACTATGTTAATAATATCTTCAAACATATATTTGAAAATTTGGTTAATTCCCTTAATTAAGCATCATACCGGAAATCGACTTGAATCTCATCCTATTTGGATAGCTATTTGAAGTAAAATAATATCTTATTCATATTTTCTCATCAACCATGGACGAGTTTTCTGTTTTGTTTATTTTGGATTCACAGACCGTTTTCCGGTAATCCTCAGATTTAAGCAATCACCAAATCCATTTGTATACTATATGAAGCTAGTTCTTTCTTTAGTACCAAATGCGTTGAATTCTGTGTTTTTAGAGTTCGCTTAATTATTTTTATTTAAAACGCTTAAAAACTCTTAAAGGCTCTTAAAACGACTAAATTCCAAAAGGAGGGATTGTAATTAGCTAAATCAATTGGTTTAAAATTTAATCGCCAGTGATTATCTAAGTCGTTTGTTTAAAAATTTAACCCCCAAAGAAATTTTAGAAGTCTCCAGTAAGAGTGATAACGAACAATTATAGCACCTTTTCCACAAAATGAGGCTCTTATTTTAACTAAACATTGAGAGCTGCAGCAAACAGGAACATCAAATTTAATATTTTCAAGGTATCCATAAGCCATAACATTAAAAAACTTTACTTTAAACATTAATTAACATTTTCAAAAAAAGTGTCGAATTCTGGAAGAATCCCATTGACAAAGCCTTACACCGGAAGTCGGTCGGAATAGTGGAAGTTCTACACAGAAAACTCGTCCATATATATTTTTAGTTTGTTACAATTGGAAAATAATCATTAGGTTTAAAAATTGCGTTTTTTTAAAAAAGAAATTATCAAACAAAAATATTTATTTTCACGTTTAAGACGACTGCAAACGATAATGTATAATTATTATTTTGCTTGAATTCTATTTCTTTTCCTCACAAGAAAAGCGTTGGCAACAACAGATGTAAAAGATAAAATTGGAATTTTGTTAGTAATTTAGAATTTTTTCGAATAAATTTAAAGTATATGATTTCATGCGAATGCATTTGATTAGTTTAACTAAATTTTTGTCCGAAAAGTTAAGATCATAAATTTCGCCTTTCCAGAAAATCATTGTTGATAATTAAAATTTTGAACTTTCAATTCGTGCGTAAAAAGAATTAAATTGAGAATCTGAATGTTAATATATTATTATGAACAAATTTAGAAAATTTTGTTTCCATTGAATCTGATCGCTTTAGATTGGAAGTTCAATCATCATTTAAGGATTGACTAACAATAAATAGATTCAAAATGCAAAGTTACAATCAGTTTTAAATAATAAATTGTTGTTTCCTGCTAAAGAAAGAAGATAATATTCGAAATGAATTCACAATTTCTTTAACTGCAAGAGTTCGGAATGAAAGATTTTTCCAGAATCGAGGTAAGAGATTTTCTCCTTCTTTGATTCTTAATGGCCTACTATTTGTATTGAAAATATTTCTGAGAAAATATGGAATAAATGAGGAGTTACGATAGAAAACTTTTTAATTTTTTTAATAAACTACAAGTCAGGCTTTAATTTATTAATGACCATTCAATAATAATTAAAGTACGAAAAGCACTACAGAAAAGATAACATAGAATTATTTTTCAAATAAATTCTGTTAAAAAGTAAATTAAAAATTTCGAATCAGTTTAATCACTTTAAGTCCGAATTATTTTGGATTATTTGCCAAACCTTTGATACATAGAAAGAATTAATTCAGATTTTATTCTTAAGCGGTTAAATATTTTACAATCGAGTAGATTCTCGTTTCGTCACAGTCGAAAAAAAGGAACTGCTGATGGCATTTAATTTCTAACTGCACGTTGTCCTACACAGAAAAGCGACGTAACGTCCTTTTTCTTCTGGTAATATGCGCAATGGTATTTAAAAATTAAATCAGCACAGCGCACTTGATATGATCACGTGACCACGAACTGACTCTATGCAGAAGAAATGAATGAAACTTTTCAATATTCTTTGCCGCGGATGCGCATTTTCAGATCTTTACACTAAATCTTTACAAAAGTGACATGTTGTTGCTGAATTTAGACAGCTTAAAATCTTTAGGTTGAGATATGTTTCGATAAATAACATTAATATAAGATTAAAATATAAATTTAGATTCCATCCTAGAACTTCTCTGTTTTATGGAACAAAGCAACGAGACTTTTATCCCACACTTCTTTATCCTCGGCCCCTAAGAATTTGTCAAGACAATTAATGAATCTCAAGGGCTTATATTCACCGAAACTATTATCGTTTTAGAGGAAAGGATTTTTACTCAAGGAAAACTTTATATAGCATTACATTAGTGTAAATCATAGAGTTATTTGTCAATAAATTTTGAAATCAACGAAAAATTTAATCGGAACATTGTATTCACTGAAACCTTGATTAAAAATTTGTAAAAAAACATTTGTATAAGAAATGAAGTGTAAAGATTGTAAACTTTTTTTCGAATACAATTGAGGAAGGCTTCGAATTAAGTCAGAAGTAATAAAGGTAAATATAATTCTAGGAATACACTTAATCTCAAACTGGAATTTTATATTATTCTAAATACTCTTATACTTTTATTCCCTATACATCAACTACTTGCTACCAATATGCATCGGACCTTGTTATTAATTTCGCTTACTGAAGCATTTGAATAAACAAAAAAGAAAACTTTGATATTGACAATTGAAGCAAGAAGACAAAGTCCTAAAGAATTACTTATATAAAAGGCGGTTAAGTGTGGTTTAAAGCACGTGTTCTTTTATAAAAGAAATTGGTTCATTTTGGTTTTTTTATATATTTAGCTTCTATTAATTTTGGTAAGTATTTATTTTTTTTATATCGTTAACTTTTTTTCAGTGGCCTAGTGACGGTGAGGGGGAGGGAATGTATAGACCCCCCAGGCTCCAATCTTGGAGCAAAGCCGCGTAGAAAAATATCTTCACGTCTATTTCACTTTTTAAAGCCAAATCTATGACTTAAGGGAGCGAGAGAAAGTCATATGCTTTTGTATCTTGAAATGCAAATACAAATTGTACAGAATTATTCGGTGTTATTTCATTGGCATTGAATTAAATATAGTGACACTTAATTAATTTACCTGACTATATTTGCTGATTAAATTGTCTGCTTCTTTAATCATTATTACCAGCTTTGACCTTTATAATTCTTATTCATTGAGATTTTTAAAGTTCAAATGTGTGTGTTACTGAAAGATGTTTTTATAATGCGAATAAATCAGAAGTGCTCCTAAAATTTCTGAAAACGAAGCATAATTATTCGAAAAACTGCAACTATAACTGTTTCTAACCAGGTGTTTTTCTCACCTTTTGCCAAACGTATTTTGTAGTCCACCCTCTACCAAGAAGAGCCTAACCCTTCCTCATGAGTGAGGACAAGTTATTGCTGCTGGCGTTCATAGACTACAAAAACGAAAGCAAGTCCCGAAATAATAAGGCAGAGTCGTAAAAAAGACCCACTGCTCGGACCTTGGACTCGCGTGGGAAGTGACCGGCCGCCTTTTGCGTCAGCTGTTGGTCTCATGATAGAGATCATCAGAAAGCAGCTACAGATGGCAACAATGCACGCAACGTACCCCGTGCTCCCCTTTTACACGTCTGTGTTTCGACTACTGGCTCTACTGAGTGTCAAAAACGATTTTAGGTTTTTATTGAGTCTGAAATCGAGTGTGAGAAGTAATGATATGAGAAAATGGTAGGGAAAAGTACTCAGACAGAAATATTTTGATGGAAAGAATAAGGATTGACGGGGTTGAAAATATATCGGTTGACAGATCCAGGTGGTAGAGAAATAAATAATGCATTGGAAGGTTTGCTTTTATTGACAGAATAAAAGAAATTGATAGACTATATAGAATAATATAAAATATACAGTATGAAAGATAAAATTATCCTTGTCGCACTCTCCCCAACATTTTAAAATTTTATAGATAATTAAGACGCAGTTTCCAGTATTTATAGACTTTGTAAAAGGACTCTTTAAGGAATGGTAACAACAAAAAACCCCAAACAACACTGCCTTAGAGCCATTCGTAATAAAATATGGATGGATATGTAAAAAATATGAATATTATTTAACATTGATATTTCTGATTATTTAAAATGTTAATTACTTCTTTAAATTGGAATAACTTTTATGGGCTCGCGGTGTTCGAAAACTTAAATTTAATCTGTTAAGTACAGGGGGGGTCATAAGTTATTGGACCCACTTCAAAAATTAATAAAAAACACCTGATCTTGTTGCAGCTACATTTTTTTAAAGGAGAGAGCAAATTAAAAAGTTTTTTCAGATAGGTGGCGTACCATAACGGCATTCTAAATTTGCTACATCGAGAGATTTCCATACGCAATGGCTACCGATCAGCAGAAACCGATGCGCGTTTTCTGGGTTCTTTTTTAGTTTTTCTTGAATACTCTTCAGTTTTCGAATTACAATTTATTTAACAAATTAAAGAGCGTTAAATTCCCTACAATACTTGCGTTTATATTTCTTCTAGCTTTAATAGTTTCGCTGTTTAATGGCTCTCAAAAATGGGAGATGTCAATGATTTACGACTACCTAGACCACAGAAACTGCGCTTTACCTATTTGTAAAAGGGATTTTGAAATGCTCTCTCATTGAAAAAAGCGTAGTTATAACATTACAATTTTGTTTTAGTAATTTTTGAAATGGGTCCAATAAATTATGACCACCCTGTACTTCAAAAATGGCAGAAGAATGAATTTAGTCCTCCGTCACTCGCAGATATATTACTTTAACTCGACATAATTTTTCATGTCAAGAAGAAATCATTGATTCAGAATGAATACTTGCCGTTCCTAACAATATATTTGCATGGAACTCTTTTTTCAAAATTCGTTGCCTTTATTGTCATACAAAGAAAAATTGTGCGAAATTCAATAATATAATTTTCTTGAACAAAAGTTATGCTGAACTTTTTAAAAATGCCAGCAGAAGTTTAGTTTTTGCTAACATACAGGATTGGCACAAAATCTTTCCCTAATTACAAAACATTAAATGAAGCAACCTTTGAAGACAGTAAAGTAACATTTTTATCATTGCGTAGCCCGGTTCTTAAAGTTTTAGGTAAGATTAACTACCTTGTTGCTGTGCAGCTGACTTTGTGAAAATATCTGCGCAATTTTTCCGATCATGGTACACTTTGCCCAAGCTATCTTGCGAACAAAATAATTAGAGTGTTTTTGATTGAATTTGAACTGGAAAGGTATATATTGTAGTGAGGGTAAAAGTCTCGACTGAGTTAATCGATGGTCCGTCCAGTTCAAAGGTGTGGAAATCATGGGGCTGAAATTTTCATTTTCCCATAACTTCCTTACTATAGAAGATAGAAAGATCATTCAAATCAGGAGAATTATAACCTATTATAACAAAAACATTTTGCATAGAAGTTTTTTGATACTTACAATTTCTCTCGAATGAGTAGTTAAAAAGTGATTTTCAACCCCTAACTTCGACTACTTTTCAACCTAAGCATGTGGCACCTCGTTGGAAAACTTCAACTCATCTTTTATCGGCTTAGCTCCAACCCTCGTGGAATTAGAGGTGGAAATGGCGGAGGTGGATGGAACTTTCTTTTCCACATATCCTGAACAAAAGGAATCTACCTTTGTCTTCCAGCTTGCTGACGGGGTTTTATTATCGTCGAATAGATAACACACCTAATCCATAAACGTGAACAGTGAATCAAAATCTAATTTTTAACGAAATGACGTCGATGCGAAAAGAACTGCAATGCGTTTTGGGGTTCCATAAAACAAAAGCGGCCGTTTCTGTTCAGTAGGGAAGGAAGTTAAACATTGTTAGGTTGTTCTAATGTTTCATTATCACACCAGTGAAAGATATTGAAACATTGGAGGCTAAAATAACAGATGCTGTGTCTAGTGTTACATAACAAATACTGAAGAGCTTGCAGCAAGAACTAGAACACCGCCTTGACATTCTTGGAGCTCCAAAAGGGTCACATGTTGAAATTTGACAAAGTAATTGATCTTAAAACCAACTTATAGACGTAGTTTAGAATTTGCGGAAGTAAATATATGTCTAAGTAGATTAATTTTTGTACAATAATTTTTCTGTAATCAGGGAAAGACATTGTGCTTACCCTGTATTACATCTCTTGTATGCCGTCCTTAAATAATTTTATATTTTCAAGTACTTTTTAACACATTTTAATTAAATTGAATAACTTCATTCTTTTGTTAACTTTGTTCAATAATATTAAAATATGGATGAAATAGATATAAAAAAATGACGGAGGCTGTCTTTTTCAAACACTCGCTGATGTTAAAGGCGTAGGACTGCTTTACTCGCGTGACTCTCCATGTAGATTCTCCACATTTTGTACAAGTGAATGTGTGCTTATGTATTTGATCTTGAATCTTGTCATCGCCAAGCAGTTCTCTACTCACTGAATACAACGAATTTATCATTGCCACCGTACCAGGCATGTATTCGCTAACCTTTTCTTTTGGATAATTGTTCAACCACAGCAAAATGTGAGCATGTGGACTACCCCGATGTCAAAGTCGCCAATTCATGTGTATTTTTGCCCAACTTTGCAACTCAGTCGTCGCTGAACTGCAATTCCGATTTTCAATTTTTTTTGTGACTTCTGTTGTTACCCTTTATCTCTAAAATAAGAACTTAGTTATGTTTTTAAATATGTAGTTACAGAGATATACAGGATCTCCCATACATTGTTTTTTGTGGCGTCTTGGAGTGTGAATCAAATTCCTTCCTGAGACCACAATGGGAGGAACGTAGTCCTACGTTAAAAACCTTTTCAAGATTATTAAAAAATCTATTGGTACATGTATTACAAAATGCATTAATCGGCAGTTTAACTGAGTCAGTTTTCCTTTGCTTGGGAAATGCCCTCAAGGTGTTTCTCTCATTATGTTTCATATTCTAATCTAGCAAAAGTAAAATTTATTCAATGCAGAGTGACATTACACGTCGGACATTTCCTTGCAGATATTTAAATGAAAAATAAAGTTTTAAACATTAAATACATTATTTCATTGGCAATTGGCATCAAAAATTACTCATTAAAACTATAAGTTACTATGTTATGACTACCCTTAGAGCTATCCATTTAAAGTTATGCTGGAATCACATCCTTCTAATAAAAATAATTTACACGAGTTAGTTCTAAAACTCGTGGTGAGATATCGAAACTCCCAAGAAAATTCAAATTATCTAGTGCCATCGAAGAAAATAATACATAGATAAGGGAAGCTAATCTAAAGGAGTTCTTTGAATAATAATAATGTATTTAAATATAAGCTCTTTCAGAATATCACCTGCCTCTTTACTCTAATGGCTTTCATTCATATTTACTGTTTTGATAAACCTTATAAGACGTTTTGAGTAAAAATAATTAAGAAATCTAGATGATTCGGAAGGAGCTTCAAACCACATCGTTCTTACTGCAACAAAATTTGAACTAATGAATTTTCTTTCCTTTTATTTAAAAAATTAAATAAAACGCACAATCAATTTATTGACCTGAAAATTTGTAACTGCGGCTTAAAAACTGTGCTAATTAAAATATTCTGAATTTATCATTTCTGTTTTTTTATGTATATTATATTATTCCTGTTTATTATATTATTCCAGAAAACATTAAGTGTCAAACAAATTTCAAAGTTATAGACCTCTGAAAAAGGGATAGGGCATTATGTAACAAATTTTTAGAGCTATTGCATTTACCAGAGAGCATTAGTGCTTTCTGCATTAAAGCAAATGTTTGTCTCCTCATAATTCGCTTAAATATGTAATACAACTTTCTAATCACATATTGTTAGAGATATGAAAAATGCGACAAGACTGCTTTAAAAATACATAGTTCTTTTTCCTTTAAGAAAGTCAGGAAACATACTCGGAAGTTTAATGAATTGGAGAAAATTGGCTTTGCAGTGCTTACAAAAACTAGACAGATATCCTCATCAGTTACCAGCTTTCTAAATTATAATTTTGGTAGAACTTCAAAGTGTAAGTCACCAATACTAATGGCTGTAGTAACCCCTTCTTACTGACCAAAAAAACCCCTTCCTTTCAGGAAAACAGCTCCCCTTTGTAAAGGGCGATTTTGAGAATGAATGAGCTTTTGACTGTTACGCAGAATGGAACTGTTTTTTCTTTTCAAAACTGAGTTAAATTATTTGGGAAGGTTGCGTGGTCATTATGAATAATTTTGTTTGCGTACGAATTTGTAATTTGTAAAAGCGTTAAATAAACCACTGAATATATTTTTTGTTCATATTCCAATATAAATAAATCTTCATTTTATTTTGCTGGAGAGAAGTCCTGCATTCTCTTCAACCTACTCAGCTAAAACGAACTAAGTTCTATTACAAATAAGGATATATATATATTTTTGGTAAAAAATCTTGCTTGTACTAAGTACATTAAGTAATTCATTTCACGGTGCAATTATCTAAAACCCTACGGACAATCTAACGTTTGTGATATGTTGCTGAAATAAAATGAATATTTTACCTTATAATTGTTTTTATAATTTAAGAGCAGTGTTACCTATATTTATATGTAAGAGAGTTTCATTATTTTAGATAATTAATGAAATAAATCAATTCATTAGCTAGTCATCCATATATGTTACTTGTGGGTATACTCATCTTATTAAAATGCGACTTATACGTTCTACGTTTACTGTTTCCCGCTTTCAGCACAAGATCCGAAGGTAAATTTTAATAGATTGCAAACTAGAGTTACAGAAATTATAATACCTCAAAAATGAAGATGTATTTTAAAAATGTGTAAAGTTTCAGATAATTATTTTATTTAAAAGAAACTTTTTTAAACAGATATGAACGCTATAAGAATACGATACAATTGTGTCAGATAAATTTCGAACTCTGAATAAATCAGTCATGTTCGAAATTAGTTCAAACTGTAGTTACATTTGATAATCTAGACTCCGTCTGATTTATGTCAGAATCAAATAAGTCTAGAGAATCGCTTTTTAAGTTGATAGGAAAAGCAAATATTTTATATATATGGATTAGCGTAAAACGGGGTTACTTGCACTCGTGGAGGTAACTTAGCGCTAGTGTAAAATTTGTGTGAAAAGCGAAATAGAGATCAACTGATTAGGGCTATGGGATTGAGATATTTTTTCTACCTTCTTGGGAAAACTGAGTAGTGTATTTCATTTCTGAAACGTATATAACAATCATTCAGCAGGTTTCAGAAGGAAAAGACAATGAGCCAATTTTTCTGCGAAAGTTTTAGTGCTGAAAAATCTGTCTCTGGTAAGGAAAGCATGACATTTCTGAAGAAAAGTGCTTTTAAATGTAAAAGGTAATAAGCATAGCTTTCATTTTATTGCTTTGAATGCCAGTTATATTTGTTAGTTAAGTTATAATTAATTTTTTCTGACCTGGGGTAACTTTGAACCGAAAAGGAAAGATTCTTTCCACCATGGAAATTTGTGATAAACAACAACCCCAGTTGGTTTTTTAATTTATTTTTGTATTAAATAATAATAATAATGTTTGTTTAAGCTTCAGATATGCCCAGGGTGCATAAAAGGAAGTTAGGGACTTGTAAGTATATGGAGTTCTATCCAAAGACCTTAGAAGCTTGATTTAACGCGATTTAACAAGTTTAGGGTATTTTTAAAGAGGCAGAAACTTTTTTTGGTTCCCAAGTGAACAGTTTGCTACAAAAGAAAAATTAAACTAATTAACTTAAAAGAACTAATTAATATTACTAAATATGGACATACCCTGGTTTTCTCCAATGAGAAGGAAAAGAACATTGCATTGTGTAGTTTAATTCAGTGACTTCGGTTTTCCTGTCAATAATATAGATCTTAAAATGATAATAAACATTTATCTTACTAAGAAGATACGGTAATAGATAGATATATTAATAACACACCCGGCAATAATTGGATGAAAGGATTTCTAAAACGCCATCCTGATTTGATTGAATTCAATGACATAAAATTGTTAATTATAATCAGGCATTTATGAAATTTATTTTTATTGGATATTACCACCCAGGGTTTCAACAAATATATGTAGAATTGCATCCAGACAATTTGTTTTTGTAATATACTGAAAAAAAATTAACCAGTACAAAGTACCCCACACCTATGAAGTAACTTTACATCAAAATTTCGAAAATCATAATTAATTATTAAATCACCGTCTGATCAAAATTTTGCTTAAAAACTTTTCTCTAATAATCCCTCAATGAGAAAAAAAATTAGAAAAGCCTTTCTTTTTACAGAAATACATGTAAATAATCTCGAAATTCTGTCGAAAGTCATGAAAATCAGTGCAAAGTAACCCCCGTTTTACTGAATTTTCCGAGATGTTTACGAATGATGTTTTGTAAAAGTGTTTTTCTAGCATTGATATACCTCGAGCAAGAAAAATATTAAAAGGATAGTTGCATATTAAAGGAAATTTGAGAGAAAATTACCACTGATATCAAAAGTAAATACGATTTTAATATCAATGCCTTTACAAAGATCTTTACATTTCCAGTGCCTATATATTTATTTTTTTCGGGGGGGGGAGGTTTATTAGGCGTCAATATAAAAATCAAACTCTGAAAAGCTCCGTTAAATGAAATGAGACATCGTCTATGTCATTTTTTAATGCTTGTGAATTTAAAAGAAAGAAAGGTGAGAAAATAGTACTTCTTTCAAACTCACAAATAAGCTAAAACGCAAAACCTCAAAGAATTGCGGGAAAGTTTTTTAAGTAAAAGCTTCGAATATTTAAACTTCGAAATTTGTGCTTGATGTCGAACTCGAACTTTTAGGTTAAAAAATTCTTCAAATAAGTCAAAAGTTAAGAAAAAAGGAAATTGCCAACTTTTTAGCACATTACGCGAACGGAGTTAAAAATCCGTTGCTTCTTAAAAATTGCATTTTACAAAAGTAAAGTATATGAATTTTGTTGTAGTACTAAAAAATAGTTTACACTTTCTCCCTTAGATTCTTTTTTGCATAACAATGGCTATTATTCCCCCTTAAAAATCACACACGCTTTCTTTGCTTTTGGCAATTAGAGCAATACAAAAGAGTATGAGTAATTTTGGAGGGGGGGAGGCCTGTTACATTCTACAAGCGTGGAGTAGAGGGGGTTGAAAGAAAGGGGAAGGTTTGCTTCCGAATTCTCGAACGTTGGCAGCAACCCTTTACTTTTGCACTTCGTAATTGGGATGAAAAGCATTTGTTTTAACTCCTTTGCGGCTATAATTATGCAAAGCAAATCGTCCTTTTCTTCGAGTTTGAGGCGAGAAAAGATGTTCTACACATACACACCCTATCAAAGGGTTTCTGTTCAGAAAAACAGAGTTGGTGGGCTTTCATCATTTATTAGTCTTCTTTGGTGCTGGGAAGGCTTAGTTTTGCTTTATCTGGGGCGTGGCCTTCACCATTTCGGATGGTCAGCTTTCTGTAGCCTAAAAGTTGCGGGAAAAAGTACTTTTTTTGCTTTCCTATTCCGAAGTTAAATGTCTTCAATTATGTATCCTACGTAAAATATTCCCCTTCTGCAAGAAATCTCATTTGCCTCTGAAGTCGTTCCCAAATTTCGATGTTCTGTTATAGGAGGATTCGTGTTAAAAGCAGATTTTTATTTTGGAAAGTTTCGAAATGGCTGTATCTATTTAATTCCTTCAATGGGAATTTTAAGTGAGATTTTTTCCTCGGTTCTACCGGTTGAAGAAGAAAATAGACGACTCGCTTGAAATAAGGTGGGAAAGCACACGAGTGGAAACGGATAAGTTTAGAAAAACTAAGTTTCATCTAATGATTCCATTGCTGGTGTAAGAGCATAAATATGGATGTGTTTGCTTCTTGATTTATGATACAAATCTTAACGAAAATGGCGCAAAATGTTGGAAAATGCGCAATTTACTTCTTTTTTTTTGCTTGTTTGCTTCAAAAGTTTACTCTATTTTCTAAATTTTTCCGTATTCTAGTGTTTATCTTTAGCAATAATTATTGTATTTTTTTTGCAATCAATCTTTATTCAGTGTCTTTCTAAAGAAACACTGAAGTGCAAAGTACGAAAGAAAAAGTATATTTCATAGGTTATCAGAAAGTAAATAATTATTAAAATAGGTAATCAGGTGTAATTTGAATTTATTTTAAAAATTAAAGTAATCTAAACCTACAACTATCAGCATCCGTGTGTATTTATTTACAGTCATACATCGGAAAAAATGTTGAAAAATATCCTTATACTATGCATCTCAAGAAAAGTATTAGGGGTAATTCATTCCTAATCAATATGATAAGAATTGTAAGATAATATTCATTCTAATATGGTTATAACTAAATTATCAAACAGAAAAAAGATTGTTTGCATAAACTCCTTGCTAGTTATTACTCCATTAATTTATAAACTTCATTTATTAATGATAAGTGCTTCATAAGGTCATGGTGATACATAATCTGAGACAAATTGTATATTTTTAAATAATGCTTGTTCTTACTGAAAAGACAAAGTTATGAGTCGATTACTTGAAGTAAAGTAAGGTAATAAAAACATATTTTTAGGATATTAGTTATTTAGTAGATCTGTATTTACAAATCAACTTTCCTGTTTCAGCGTTCATTCAATAATTTCTTTTGTTAAAATATTATCTTAAGATTTCTTTTATTGATATAAAAGGAATCTTAAGCTAATCTTTATATGATCTAAAATCTTGCCTTTACAATATACATTAAAGAATTATATCATAATGTATTGTTATTGTTATAGCATTATATTCCTATTGTCATCTCTGTAACAGGAAAAATTGCGCATGTCAATATATCGTCAGTATGCAATATATGCTGCACATATATTATTGTGCGCACTTTTTTCTGTTACAGAGATGACATTTTAACTTAACAAAAATACTTTAACTTATTTTTCTTTTTTTTTACTTGGTCAGTTTTTAGCTGTGTACAAAGGATATAATTTTACAAAAATAATAAATGATAGTTTTTCAGCAATTTATTATTTGATATTATGAATAATAATGAAAACTGGCTAATTTATTTGAACATTTAGAATTTTAAATAAACCAAAAAGTAGTATTTGAAGTACAGACCGCTTTATTTTCTAATATCGATTGGTTTATTCTGAACATGTTTTTTTACTTACATTCGAAATTCGACCAGATAAAGAAATAACTAAATAAAAACGAACTACAATATAGTTTTGTAATGTACTGTCATATCTTTAGAATAAATAGAGAATTTTTAAATTTATTAAATTTAGAATTTTTAAAAAAAATTGTAATCAAAACCAAGTGAACAGAGCGCCTTGGTTATATCTTCAGTAGCTTTTTAAGCTGGTTATAATTTTAGTAATATACAATCATTCCACTTCATTATACAAACATAGAAAAATTGCAATGTTCATTCCATAAAAATGTTTGATTTTTATATTTATCAAATTTTAAAAGTAAGATTGATACCTCTGTAATTGAAATTCACAGTGAAGTAACTGATTCATGTCAAGAACTTGTCTGCATTTGAATTATGATTAAACCCAAATAAATCCCTCTCTTTTTATAATTATTATACAGATGCATAAAATCTACAAAAAAAGTTCAAAATTAGTCTACGAACAAAGAAAAATCAAGAGCAAGAATTTGTTTTATGGATTTTTTTAACCACATTTTTTTAAAAAATTAAGTTCACACTTTGAGACGTCAGATACTTGTCATGTAAAAATTAAATGCATATCATGATGCATTGCTCTCAAAGGAAAATAAAAAGAACTCAAAAATGCGACAGTAGAAATTGATTAAAAATGCATTTCAATTTATCATACACTTCGTAAAAGGAAGGAGTTCACAAATGAAAAAAGGCAAATGCTTTCTCAATTAATATCAATTACAGGGTCCCCATTTGCATTTTTTCGAACAAAATGTAAACCCCATGAGCGATGAGCTGCTAAACCTGGAATGTCAGCAAGCGAGAAATGCACTTCATTTTAAACGTGTTCGCTCTTAATTGCATTTAACGCCATTTTAAGAAGCCAGGCAAAAATCGTCTGTCCATAGTCGCCATTGTGTTTTTCGAAATCGGCTGTTTAAAACATTTGCCTTTCGTAAACGACGTATGAATGTTTAATGACTTCCTTGTGAGTGATTCTTCTGAATTTAGAAATGCCAATAGAGGAACGTGTGAATAATAAAAAAAATATTAAATAAAAGAACTGCTCTTTCAGAGTGTGACGAGGAGGAAATGGGAATTTTAAAAGAGCTTGAAATTAGATTACTTCCCGTGTAACAATCGAGCTCCAGAGTAAATAAAATCCCCGTTGCCACAAGTCACTTAATAAAGATCAAACTTTCAACGGTGGTTTCAGTCATAGAGACATTAATCAGAGAAACGGTTTTAAATCCTGTCATCTACTGATAGCAACAATTGCGTTTTAAAGAGGAAATTAAAAGTTGGAATGAATACGTCCTTTTTAAATCG